>JAMKCH010074369.1:0-112737 GCA_023653785.1 Ophioderma brevispina | reverse complement strand
CATACTTAAATTGAACAATTCTGGCAATATGCCTTCCGTTAAGTTCTTTAAACCTACCAAATTGCCATGAATTTGCTATCACTTGACCAACATCTTGAAATTTAAGCCTGATAACAAATAAAGTAAAATTAATATAAATATCTAGTGATCAAAGACATATCTCATGCCTCAATTTACACTATTATAATAATTTCTGGATGATACATATTAACTAAATAAATTATAATACAGACATATAGTAATTTGTAAGTTTTGAAAAGTCTGAAACGGTAGACGTATTGGTCAACATCTGAGATTTCCTTATTCAAACCAGAAATGCCAGACAAGAGTATCTAATGGTCAAGAACATGCTCTTAAATTTTTACATATTTTAAGGTTTTATCTTCAAATGCACCCATTTTGGCCCCATCTTGAATTTGAAGATGCTATCAAGATATGCCAGATAAGAGTTTATAATTGTCAAACAAATATATATAACCCTTTCAGTTATACCTACATGGTATTTGAACATGTTCTGATTCTTTTATTGACTTCATATTAATTTGCATTAATAATATATTATAAATGCTCAGAAAAATTGGCACCATCAACTTTTTGATAAAGTGGCTAATGTATATTGGAATCCAATAAAAATTTGAAAATAAATACGAACAGCCCACAGGAACCAGTTTCCTTACATTAGGCCCTGATTTGTCTAGAAGCAGGAAAAGAGATTTAAAATGGAGAGAAAACTGCAAATCTCGGCCAAAATATATGAAGATGGTAGTGTTTCTAATATGAAGATGGTACTGTTGCATTCTGACCTGGCTGTTATGTACTAGCTAAAATAACTTATTTCTACAAACAATTATTGGTGCAAAACTTGTAAAATGCACCAATTTACAACAAGCATCTAAGCACTATTTTGATTGGGTACTTGGCAGTTAATATCACGTAATGGGCAAATCAGAGATACTATAAGAATAATTTAGAATGGTAGTATGGTTTATACGATAGAAGCACTATTTTGATTGGTTACTCAGAGGGCCATCTCAAGTTGTGTCGTGAACCAATCAGAGAGAGTGTATCAGAGACAGTAGTTCCCAGGGAGTAAAAAAAAAAAAAAAAAAAATAAGGTTTTATCTTCAAATGCACCCATTTTGGCCCCATCTTGAATTTGAAGATGCTATCAAGATATGCCAGATAAGAGTTTATAATTGTCAAACAAATATATATAACCCTTTCAGTTATAGATGATGTGACATTTGTTTATGTTTATGGCGCCCCCTGTTGGTGTAAGAGAGAAACTGGCAGGCAAAAGCACCTATACTTTGCATGGGGAAATTCTGTTTTTTGCTCTAACTTTTGTTTCGAATTAAATAATACTATAACTTTCTTATCAGCATAATAAGCTAATGCTACCAGCTGCATTTTGTGACCAATTTAGATCAGGAAAGATTCTGCAAGTAATTTATAACCAGATTTTAAAAAAAAAAAAAAAAAAAAAAGATGGTACTGTTGCATTCTGACCTGGCTGTTATGTACTAGCTAAAATAACTTATTTCTACAAACAATTATTGGTGCAAAACTTGTAAAATGCACCAATTTACAACAAGCATCTAAGCACTATTTGATTGGGTACTTGGCAGTTAATATCACGTAATGGGCAAATCAGAGATACTATAAGAATAATTTAGAATGGTAGTATGGTTTATACGATAGAAGCACTATTTGATTGGTTACTCAGAGGGCCATCTCAAGTTGTGTCGTGAACCAATCAGAGAGAGTGTATCAGAGACAGTAGTTCCCAGGGAGTAAAAAAAAAAAAAAAAAAAATAAGGTTTTATCTTCAAATGCACCCATTTTGGCCCCATCTTGAATTTGAAGATGCTATCAAGATATGCCAGATAAGAGTTTATAATTGTCAAACAAATATATATAACCCTTTCAGTTATAGATGATGTGACATTTGTTTATGTTTATGGCGCCCCCTGTTGGTGTAAGAGAGAAACTGGCAGGCAAAAGCACCTATACTTTGCATGGGGAAATTCTGTTTTTTGCTCTAACTTTTGTTTCGAATTAAATAATACTATAACTTTCTTATCAGCATAATAAGCTAATGCTACCAGCTGCATTTTGTGACCAATTTAGATCAGGAAAGATTCTGCAAGTAATTTATAACCAGATTTTAAAAAAAAAAAAAAAAAAAAAAGATGGTACTGTTGCATTCTGACCTGGCTGTTATGTACTAGCTAAAATAACTTATTTCTACAAACAATTATTGGTGCAAAACTTGTAAAATGCACCAATTTACAACAAATAGATTACTTTAAACCCCTGGGCACTACCTGACTATCTATCAGCATCTAAGCACTATTTGATTGGGTACTTGGCAGTTAATATCACGTAATGAGCAAATCAGAGATACTATAAGAATAATTTAGAATGGTAGTATGGTTTATACAGAAATATAGAAGCACTATTATGATTGGTTACTCAGAGGGCCATCTCAAGTTGTGTCGTGAACCAATCAGAGAGAGTGTATCAGAGACAGTAGTTCCCAGGGAGTTAACTCCTGAACACTACCTGCCTTTCTTACAGCATTTCTGATAGGCTAATTAAATCATGTATTCCATGTTGTGACCAACTGGCATGTTAATAGATAGACCCTAAAATAAAATAACCTAGCAATTTGTATAAGAACTGGTGAGAAATGAACCATTAACATAATAAGAGGGCGAAGATGTGACTATTTTTGGTGTCACACCAAAAACGATTGTGTTGTTCCCCAGTGACTGGTCCTTGCTTCACATGAAAAGAATACAACTACTCTCGGATCGTAAAAGCACCCAATTTAGGGGAGATTAGTCAGTTTTTAAATGCCAACCTGGGTTGAAATTGCATGGTTTTAGAGTGAAAAAGTAGTTTTGTGGGACACAAATTGACCTTTATTGCTCAATTAATCCAGGCATTTTCTTGTTCCACTTTCCTAACCATGAAAGGTGCAACAAGATATTTCAAATAACAAATGTCCCCCAAAAAATGTGAAAATTCTGATTTTGACACTGTTGTAAAGCTTTATATCAAAAATATCCCCATCTGTAAGGATTAAGCTGAGAACTGTTTCCTTGGTATAAAAAATGTGAAATTTCTAATTTCATACAGGAGCAAATACGAAATTCAGCCTATGTTTTCTATTTAAAGTGACAGGAGGAGATTTTTTTGAGGATACGAATTTCTCTCAAATTTCATGGAATCGGTTGTAGACCACCTACCGAGAGACTTATTGAACAAACAAGTACAAAAGAAAACCGCAAACCTTGTTTTGAACTTGCCTGCTATCGTAATCATCCCCATAGAACACCATGCTTTGACTTTCTGTCGTGCACGACAGAAAGTACTAAATCATCATCTTACTACATAAAGACATAAAGCGTATTCAGCTTATTCATTTCAGATGTAGTCTAATACATTGGTAAGCATTCCAAATTTGCAAAAAACCGGGGTTCGACAAAAATTGGGGGCGCTTCTTTCTGGAAATCTCATGTCTCTTTAAATATAGGCATATACAAATCACCTTTTGTTTTCATTTTAAGTTATTTCTGTAGCCAAATAAAAGGTAGGAATCTATTGAGCATCTAATCTATATGAAATTACTACATATCACAGAAAATAAGGATGAGTTGAAATCTCTCGTTGCACCTTTAAATGGATAAATTTGCTCCAAACCATTAAATCAGTGCTAGTTATCATCTTAATAGAGGATTTGTTTCTTATCTAACAATTAATATATTTGTTTATTTCTCTTTCCTTACATGTACTTTCCTTGATCTGAAAATCTGCTGTCTTCATCCAGGTAAGTTTTTAAAAAAAAACAATGCCAACAATTAATGTTGACAACAATGTTTACGGGGTCATTTTGTCAATACTGCCCAAACATGGAATTTGTGAATATATAGGCACTGAGAATTCAACATGTCCCATTTTCCTTTTGGATTTTGAGAATGCTCAATTTAGCTTAAAGCCAATATCAGTCACTTTCGTCAGGGTGTAAACAATACAAATGACACCCTCAATTTTTGTATAAGTTTAGTTTTTTGGCCCCCACACCAATGTTTGGTGGAGGGCCTAATGTGATCATGCAGATGGATGGATGCATGTATGGATGGATAGATGTTAAATGGACAGAAGAAAATTCATTAATCCACTCTACAGTCTAAACCGATTTGTCAATGAACTTCCAAATTGGCATGGTGATAGAATATAATGATGTAATGTGCTGTATACTTAGAACAGGTTATTAATATTAATGAGCTCATTTGCATATTTTCAATAAAAAGTGATTAAACCACCATACCACCCAAACCAAGTGGCCAATCAGTCGTGGGGCCATATTAATTACGCACTACGTAATTCTTGCTACATTATTGCATTGGAAATCATTGTAGTATAGTAACCTGCAGTGGTAAGTTATGCAGGCTGTAATATCACACCTTGTGTGGTCAAGTGGCTAAAATGTCCCAATCATGGTTGGATTGTCTGTCCAGTCATAAGGATTTCAAAAATGTATAGTACCACTTACGACCATTGGTTTTGGAGTTAATAGGTAAAAATGACTAAAATGGTAAAAAAGGTCAATCTCAATTTGTACAGGGGTCAACATTGAAAGTTACTTTGATTATATTATAAATACTTGCAAATTATTGCCTGAGGAAAGAGGACTCCCAAAAAGTATAGTTTTGGGTATGTTAAGTGTTTACTTACTTAGATAAAGGTCAAAGAAGGTCAATGCCAATTGGATTTCGTTGCCCTATGACCTATTTTGCCACATAACATATAGTTATGCATTGGAGATGCTACAAACTATTCCTTAAACATGCATTAAACTAGATGAACAATTTGTTTAATTTTTCCAAAATTGGAGCAACTACTGATTTTGACCCCTGAACAAATTGGAATTGACCTTGGTTATAGATGTGACTTTGTGAGAATCTGGAAGTAGGACCTATGTCTCTGCCCAAACCAAAATTAGGACCCCTCCCAAATCATTTTGATTTTGCATTTTGGCAAATATTTTTTGTTTATAGATTTGCCGTATACATGCAAAATCACCCATTTTTGGTTTTAAAAAAGCATGACCGACTAACCCTACTTGAAAATTCTTGTCTGCCTGTAGAACAGGGTTTTTTTAATCACCTAATGGTGTAATTTTCTATACAGTTATTTTGTAAAATGCACATTTTAAACTTGTATCATTCATTGATGTTTCAAGAAGGAATAAAAGTGCAAAGAGGGGAGAAAAGTCATATAACCAAGAATGCTATTGCTCCAGATCATGCCATTGCTCCAGATCTTAAGTTTATGTTATTCTTCATGCTCTATTTTACATTTTACAATGTCACATATCATAGTGAGCTCATGCTTAGAAATTGAAAACAAAGCTGGCACAAAAATAAAGGTTTGTTTTGACCTTTTCCACCTGAGAGGTGGATAAGGGAACCTCCTAGGTTCTTTTGTATACCAATTTAAGACTCAAAGAAGAAAACCTACTTTCATTCTCACATCACTCTCTGTTAACTTCCTAAAATGACAGAACTCATGGACTGTTTTCATTAATTTCATGTTTTGCTACCACATCATAAATATTATTTTCTTTTGGATACCCTGAACTAAAATTTTATTTTTGGCCTCACTTGATTTGATTTGTGTACATTTCTTATGAGTTTAAAGGCCTCTATCAGCAGCGATAACTTCAAAGTGTAAACAAATTGTACCCCCTATTTATCTTCAAGAATTTTGATAATATTTGTGCTGTGTTTACTTCTTATCCTAAACCTAACCCCCAAACCCTAACCATTACTGATCATTTCAAACAAACGGAATAAGCAGAAGTTTTTTGCACTATTTGGTTTGAGTTAATAAATTAAGGAGCCAATATTGCAACCTAACATCAATACAGGTGAGTCAAAAAAAACTAAAACTTGACCCTGATTGGTGCCCGCCATTTTTGATTTTTTTAGTGACAATATCTAACCTATGTGGTAGCGATCTGAAAGCTTATTCATTATCTTTAATTTGCTGCAAATATAATTCTAATCGGGTTAAGTATAGGCCGCGCTACAATCTTTTGAATCAAGGGTCAGCAATTTCTTCTGCATTCAATAAATAGCTCGACTTTCTTCGGGACACCATTCATTTGAATGTTAATCCGGTGGACAGAGCCCAAAACCGCAACTTGATTCAACCCTGTAGCTCGGTCTATATTTAACCGATTTAAAAATGGTCTTTGGCAGCAATTAAACAGATAATGAACTCAGCTTTCAAATGATACTACATATTTAAAGATATTTGTAACTTAAAATTCAAAATGGCGGACACAATCAGTGTCAAGTTTTTTTTTACTCACCCTGTAATTATTTTATAAAGTTTCCTTAATTTTTCAATGCAAAACACTTTGGACTCTTCAAAAGTTGTGATTAATGACATTGACATCCAAGCAATGACTTTTAACACCATCGAAATGCATATGGAAACGCCCAACAGTCTTCTTCTTCACATTACAAAGTTGACCTTGAATAAGAAGAATGTATATATATAGAATATGTGGTGTCAGATTTTGGCAAACATATGTCTTCATAGATTTGCTTCTTTGCAGTGTGACATCATGATCATGCATTACCCAGTAGGAGTATTATAGAACCACCTGTACAAATCATGCATTTTCTGAAATTGAATGACGAAGCGAAATCAGGAAAACTCTCTAATATGAGTGCATTGCCTAACAACAGTGATGTCTTATGCACACAATCTATTTGAACTTGTTAGTATTTTTCTAAGTAAAGCATTTTTCTGCAAGCGGGACTTTTTCTTGATCGGCAGACAAAAGGAGACCGCTCAAAGATAAGAGCCTTGAACTACAAAGCTATTTTGATTTTTGCCAGTAACTTTGATTTAGTGATAGAGTTCACTGCCCCTAGTATGTTTAATGCCTGTCTTGTTTGTGATTCAAGCCTGTTATTCAGGGGCAAGAATTGTTCACATTCCTGATAATATTGGTGATAACATTCACCCATCCCTCATTCAACCGAGGCTTTTCGGCAAATCGGGAGAGCATCTTATTCATAGCCGATGGGTCGGACAAAATATTGTGAGCATTTCATATCGAGAAAATGCTAAGAATGATGTGAAATAGATGAGAGCTGTGGACGTTGTGAGAGTGGGTGGATGGGATGAAAGAAGACAATCAAATGCCTGTGAATCAAGAGTCATTACTTCACTGTTGTGATTGGTTTTGCACAGATGGCAAGAGAGAGAGAGAGAGAGGAGGACAGACAACAGACAGACTTCCAGGCAGGAACAGGCTAATGATTGGTAGAAACTATTGTGAGTGATCATGAGTCCCCCAAGTATATAAATGTGTAGAAAGACAAAAGAAGTGATTGAATAGTTTGATGAGTTGAGTGGTTTATTGAGGTGAGTTCTTGATTGGTTTTTGAGTGAGTGAGTGGTGAATTTTTTGAGTGAGTGAGGGAAACATAAAGCCATATATATATATCAGATATATATATATCTATATATTATATATATATATATTATTATTTTTACTAGACAGGTCCATAAGGCGAAAAATTCGCCAACGTCAAATTCTGTACATAAGAAAAAAAGAGGATTTCGCACTAAGTAAGAGATAGTGAATATATATATAATCACTATATCCTACGCTTGGGCGAAATTCTCTTTTCACTAAACATAGAGTTTGATGTTAGGCGAAATTTTTTTTCAGCCTTAACGTTATCCTTTGTTTGCGCTTTATTCCGTTCAAAAGATAGAAACATTAATTATCAAAGAAAAATAATATCATAGCTAAACAAGAAACATGATATTAATTTTAATTAGCATAATAATAAAGGATCATTATAGACTAATGACTTATTAAATTTTCGCCCTATGGTTCATATATATATATTAGTAATTAGGGGTTTATTCTGTTAAAGGACTGCCCATTACCAATAACACTTTAATAATTGTTTGTCTAAAGAAGTGGTTTATTTTGACATTAAAAAAACAAAACAACAAAAACAAAAGCAATATTAGCACATTTTTTGAAGGGCACCCCAATTTTTCAAAAAATTTTGAGATTCTTGCACGGTTACATTGGTAAAAGGGGCTAGGTAAATTATACTTGTGAATGGTTTAGCTCGAAAATGTCTATGTGTCACAAACGAAGGAATTTGTAATTAGAATAATTAATATCGGGATCCCGATAACAATTCAACGCTGCTGGAAATGGCATTCCAATGTGAAATAGCCGGGAAATAGCGCCATGTACATATCTACACTCAATCCATTAGTGTTTTATTGGTGCAGGCAAGTCAATAGAGTATTTTCCTTGAGTGGCCACTATTTCATCAGGACGGACAGAAACGTAGCATTTCCAGCTCCACCGTAAGTCTAATCTGGGATCCCAATTTTAATTACAAAAATCGTTATTATGATAAATACGCATTTTTTAGCCCTCTCGTTCGCAGGTATAGTTTCTTAGACATTACCAACATAACTCGAAAAAAATATCAAATTTTGAAAATTGGGGCGCTCTTCAAAAAATGTGCTAAATTGCTTTAAAGCCAAATTAAAGCAAAAACAGTATTGGGGTTTACTTCATTAAAGACAGCCCTTCACCAATAAATAGTTTAATTAGTTTAGTTGAAAGTGGTTCATTTTGACATAAAAGTATTAATAAAACATATGGGATTTACTCCATTAAAGACACTCCGTTCACCTCAAAACACCTTAAACAGTTACAAATAAAACTGCAAAAAATGTCGTTTTGACAGGCAACTGGGAACCCAACTTGCAGATGCTTCTATGAGATTTTGCCCAAAATTATGCTCCAGGACTATATACACTATAACATGGGTCTAAAAAAGTGGTTCATTTTGACATAAAATAAGCAAAAAAAATAATAAATACAGTATTTAGGGTTTATTCCATTTAAGACTGCCTGTCACCCAAATACACATACAGTTGACATTAAAGGAGGATGGCCCGATTTAAGAATATGAAGTTTTCATCTTGATAGGTTGGTCTTCACTCCAAAATCCCATCTGTAAAGTTTCGCACTGACATTTCACTCTGTTTTGATGCAAGAGCTAATACGACGGCGATTTTGAATCCCATGGAGTATGTGTAAAATTAATATTGGTCGACCAAAATGGGGCCCCTATTGGCCCCTATTGAAAAGTGACATCACAATTTGAAAGTACTACCTACCTTTTGTTGATATAGAGGGTCCATACTAACTACCAAAGGTGCCAAACCTTTTCTGTAGTGAGGGGTAAACGATGATGTTTGACCTGGGTCCGTGCTCCTCCTCTAAGAATACAGTAGCATTTCCTCCTTATCTCTTTGTAAATATTTATTCTTACCAAAAAAGTGTCGTATTTGAGTTAGGATTAATATAGGCTGTATTTCAGGCAAAAAAAACATGGTTTAACCATGGTTAACCATGGTCAAATTGTCCATGTTTGACCATGGTCAACCATGGTTAGCCATGTTTTTGAACAATGGCACGTCACGGTCAACCATGGTCAAACTCTTGCATGTTTGACCTTGGTTCGGCAGTGGTGCCATTTTTCAAAAACATGGTCAACCATGGTTAATATGACCATGATTAACCATGGTTAACCAGGGTCACTTGGGTTGTTTTCGACCATGGTGACTGTGGCGTGCCATTTTTCAAAAACATGGTTAACCATGGTCAAATTGTCCATGTTTGACCATGGTCAAATTGTCCATGTTTGACCATGGTCAAATTGTCCATGTTTGACCATGGTCAAATTGTCCATGTTTGACCATGGTCAAATTGTAATGTTTGACCATGGTCAAATTGTCCATGTTTGACCATGGTCAAATTGTCCATGTTTGACCATGGTCAAGCATGGGCAAATTGACCATGATCAGTCATGAATGGCAATGGTGCCATATTTTCAAAATCATGGTTAAAAAAACAAAAAACCATAATCACTATGGTTTTACACATCAGTATAGTTCATATATTAAGTTAGGTACGTTATTATATGGCAACAGAAAATCAACTACCTTGAACTGGGGAAAGGACCGGAGACCCTTGTATACCAAAAAAAGGACTATGAACTTACCAATTGAGCTAAACCTATCTTGCTTCATTACAAGGGGCAAAAATAATATATCAATTGTAAAAAAGCTTTCAACAGTATCAACACACTAAGTAAAGACAAAGACGATAAATGGCAACCTACATCACAGAGCATCACAGTGGTGAAAAAAAATCCTGAAAACCTTGGGGAATCTGTATCATGGTGAAAACAATCACTGAAGTGAACCATGGTCAACCATGGCCCACAAGATGACCATGGCTGACAATACTCAGCCATGCTTAAGCATGGTCGACCATGGTTACCATGGTAACCACGTTGAACCATGGTCAAGCCAACATGGCTGATCATCGCTGGCCATAGTCAACCATGGTCAAAACTCTGCATGTTTGACCATGGTCAAATTGTCCATGTTTGACCATGGTCAAATTGTCCATGTTTGACCATGGTCAACCATGGTCAGCTTTGTCTTGACCATGTTTGACCAACCAGCATGGTAAGTGGGCGACGATATGTGTACATCATCAGTGCATTGTGGGATTAGAATTCATGTACAGATGGTACTTTGGCCAGGAACCAACAAAACATGTATTGCCATAAATTTTAAAAAACCAATTCCATTAATGCTGTAATTGTGGCCACCATTCACTCATGACTTGTCTTTGTTCACAGCTGAATATACTGGTGGACAAGTGTAATTATTATCATTTCTCCATGGATCTCCTAATTAACCTAAAGCTCCGCATGATTTTGAATATTTTTTCTCACAATTCTTGGGCCATAGGACACTGGTAGTGACCATGGTCAACCATGGTCAGACAATACAGCCACTAAGTGTCATGTGACCCATGGCCAGACAATCAGTTTCCTAAATGTAGCGACCATGGTCAGACATAGGCTACTTGAAGTGACCATGGTCAACCATGGTCAGCCATGGGACTACCTTGTTCAACCATGATAAGACGTGAGTTTCCGGGTGAGTGACCATGGTCAGTCACAATTGCATTGAAGTGACCATGGTCAACCATGGTCAACCATGGTCAACCATAGTCAAATGAGGTGATAAACATGGTTGACCATGGTATACTTGAAGTTACCATGGTCAACCATGGTCGAGTCAGGTGATGACCATGGCTGACCATGTTCAGCCATGCTAAAGCACGGTCGACCATGGTATACCATGGTGACCATGGTAACCATGGTTGACCATGGTCAAGCCACCATGGCTGATCATCGCTGACCATAGTCAACCATGGTCAGCCATGTTTTGACCATGGTTGACCATGGTTGACCATACTAGCACGGTTGGCATTTCGCCTAGGTTGCTGCATTTAATGAATATGTTCTGTGTTATTAACATAAGGCAGGGTCACGCCCAGGTTATAAGACCCACAATGGGACAACTAAAGGGAAGGGTCAAAGGTCAGTTAAACTGAAATTCTTATTTCCACTAACATTTCCAGGTGTACATGTTTGTTAAAGTGGCATTTCCTGATTCCTCAGCCCCTTCCCCAAATTAACTACAAAAAATTCATATTTTTGTATCATTTGAATCATTAGCCTTAGTATTGTACATGTGCAGAATCCAATGTGCAGATTGCTCATCTTCACAAGAAATTGGCTATTCTGTATTTTCTGTCTCTAAACAGACAACAATTACAGCACAGTGGCTTATAGGACATTGTTATAATCAATTGAAAATTCTCAAGTATATGTAGTGAGTCATAAATAAAAAGGAACGTGCCAGAAACCTCAAATCTACCTTTAAAGAAAAAATGCAATTTGGTCTTTGTAAACCAGAAATGTTTACATTCTACTACACATGAGCGCTAACAAACGTCTTGTCAATGTTGCTCTACAGAATCCGATAATGTTCAGTGGCTGTGATGTTGTTTACTCTGTCAGAAAGCCAGTAATGTGTTTTTTGAGCTGTAAATTTCATGCTATTTGGTCATTGCAAAGTGAAGATGTACATGCTTTTGAAGAAATATTCTCATGTAGCCTGGCTGTTTATGTAAAAATGCTGTCCACCAAAGTCACTTTAAAGACATTGACATTTGATATTGCCTAGCCAAGCCAAATTAAAATGTTGTAGGTGGTTGTCCTCTTCATTATTTGATGCCACTTTTATTTTCTAAATTAGAGGGGGGGAGTGAAGAGGTTACCAATTTTGCTTGCATGAATGGCGAAAACGGTCAAAAAACCCTTGATTTTGGAGATTTGCTTACAAATAACATTAAAAATAAACTCTCAATGTTTGTACTTTATTTGAAGAAAGGATTATGTAGCTACACACAGATACCAAACAAGATGATGTATGTCCCTTAATTACAAAAAAAAAATCAGGGGGGTGGTAACCACCACCCCCCTTGGTCATGAATGCAGTAGAAAAAAACTCTTGGTTGGATGAGGGTTAAGGCAGGGGTTCTCAATTATATTAGCTGAAGGGCCGGAGAATGCCGAACATATTTAAAAGTTCTCTACCTGAGGGCCAAATACACATGAATTTCTATTTTAGAGCAAGTTGAGGGCCAAAAATCAATTGTTGGCAGGCCAGATTTGCCCCGTGGGCCACCTATTGAGAACCTATTGGTTAAAATAAGGAAGATCAGGATAGAGAGAGGGGAGTAGAGGAGATGGGAAAGAAAGAGTGAAGTAGAGAAAGAAACAAAATGAATGGAGGAGGGACAGAGGGAAAAGCAAATATTGTCTTGGATAAGGTAGATTATATCCAAGAGAGAGAGAGAGAGCTCCCCATATGCAGGAAAACAAATGCTGTCTAGGACAAGTAGATTACATTCAAAATGAGATGAAAAAGATACTTTAGATTGAGACTTGTACTATTCACCAAGTAAGGATTTATTTTGTTTGAAATGAGGGATTATTGTTTAATTGTGGCAGATTCAGACCCTAAATATGCAATAATAGCTTACCCACAATGTCACCTCATTAACAATAACTGAACCTGTTGATATGTTGCAAGAGCTGCTTTACCAGATAAAATTCATTTGCAAGGAGGAGACATATCATAATTGAACAAGTTTCTGGCTATACACCACTAACTCACTTATACACAGTAGTCTATGGGAAAAATGGCAACTTTGAGCATGTTTCTTTCACATTTAAAACTCCCAGAGAGGAAATACAACAATATCACACCAAAGTAAAAGCTAATATCACAAAATAACTGAATTTTCAACATATGGTGCCCAGATAACTTTTAGTTAAGAAGCACCACATCAGACCGCCCAGCGCAAAATGCTATATAGCCGCGACAGCTAATGGGCAAATCGATGTGAAATTGATGAGCACAGAGTAAATTGCCTCAAATTTACTGTCCAAATGCAACTTAACTTGAGAAAACACACCAGTCTTCCATGTCAATCATGAAATTCCATCACTTTCTTAATATAACTAGTGCATTTTGACATTTTAAAGCAGTTTTTTTTGTGTTACCTGCTTTAGCAGGCAGACACATTGGGGTGGCTTTTACTGTAGTGGGCTGTGGCCA
Organism: Ophioderma brevispina; assembly: GCA_023653785.1. Taxonomy (NCBI): domain Eukaryota; kingdom Metazoa; phylum Echinodermata; class Ophiuroidea; order Amphilepidida; family Ophiodermatidae; genus Ophioderma; species Ophioderma brevispina. The sequence goes on along the minus strand of JAMKCH010074369.1, from coordinate 99,114 downwards.
TAAACAAAGGTTAACAATTGCTCATTTCTCACATACGCATTGACTGATCAACATCATACTTGGTCAGAAGAACTACTGGCCCAAGGCTCGTATGTGGTGTAAACAAAGTGACCTCTGATGACCTCTATGTGAACTTTTACCCCATTTTGTGAAAATTTTAAAACTACATTTCTTTGTCACATAAGATGCCAATGACTACCAAAGTTACTCAAAAACAACCTCTGGTCAAGACTTAATGTGGGATGTACACAGATTGAGCTTTGATGACCCTTATGTGACCTTTGACCCAATCCAAACTACGACTCCCATTGACAAACCACGATGGCAGGTGACAAGCGTTCCGGGGAATGATGTATTTTTCAGATGTCATGCAAGAAAATCGTCCACCCAAGATTTTTTATCCTTATGGCAGCCAGGTTTGTGTTGTATAATTATATAACCTTCTGCTGCACATATAGCTACAAATACTGCACCATGTATTGGATTTCTGCAAATCTCACATGCCAAAAAGCATAAAAGGCTAATTTCATTCCACTCTTTAAACAAATGTACCCAGACTAGACTCATATGACTGGAATAGAGCTCCTTTATTCTTCTGGCACCATTGTGTCATTTGTAATGTGACAGTGATATTACAACATGACACAGTCAATCCAACTACTATTTGGTTACTCACAATTATGTTGTCAATCCTGACTTCTTTGATTTCAAGCCAACCTGTCAAAGAATGACTTAGTGCTTAAAAAGTGCTTAAGGGTGTGTATGTGCACATGACACCTTACTGAAGGTTGGCTTTCATATTGGATGACTATGGTAAATTCCTTGAAAGAAGGATGCTGATCTTGAAAGAAATTATTCAAGGCAATCAAGTATACTCATTAACAAAAAATATCCCCATTCCTCTGCTTCTTGTAACCTTGGTATGGAATGTTTTCCTTTGAATGTATGTACATTTGTTTGCTTCAATGAATATGAATCTTCAATCTTCAGGGAGACTCACAAATTTATCCTTTTCACCAGTTAGACTGGAAGGACTGAATCTGAGGCAACACTGAAAAAAAAAGTCAATCAGGAGGTCACGCCAACATGCGTTATTTTCTTGTACATGAGAAGACAATACAATCGCTGTGACCTCAATAGCTGGTCGAAAACGCTCTGGAAAATGTCCTGATTTGAGGTCCAAAATACCTGAATTCATTATAAAATCATGTATTATTGTTGTGGAATGTCAAGTAAATATCTAAGTTGGTCTAAAATGACGTGAAAGGGTGTTTGGGAGTTAAAAACAACAAATTAAAAGCGACAAATTTTAAGTTTTGAAAAAGCGGGGTCTCTGAAGTTACAGAAATCCCAACAAAATTTTAAAGCATCCCAAATCATTAATTGAATTGTGTGCTACAAAAAAGTCTGTGTACGTGTTACTCTATCTCTTTTGAGAAAGCGAAGACCACGGAAAATGTACAACCTTACATTTACTGGCACCATGGAATTGAATTCTAATATGCTGTAACGTGGGCCTGGTTTCCATCAATTTGAACTGCAGACGTGTGCAGGGAATGTGGACAATGGCAAGGTCGTTTGCCTATTGTATTTGTGAAAGCCCATGTAAAATGACCCTGGCCAACCATTGTTAGTGTGAACAATAGTACTTGGGTGACCTGCCGACTAACTGAAAAGGTGTCAAATTTTGGGTCTTCAGATCAGCATGTTAAGGTGTCAATTTCATATGTTGAGGTGTCAGAATGACACCTTTTAGGACACCGTTAGGATGTCAGGTGACACCTTTAGGTATCAGGAATGACACTTTAGGGTAATCAAGCCAGAAATACACCTTTGGAAAACCCTTTAGGGTGTCATTCTGACATCCTACAGGTGTATTTCTGACAACCCTTACAAGTTGCACTGACAAACCAAGGTGTCATATGACACCCTAAAGGTCTTCAGGTCTCATTCTGGCACCCCAACCATGTCACATTGGCACTTTTACATGCTCTTCAAGACCCAAATGTAAAGTGTAATTTTTGAGTGAATAATCAAAGCAAAGCCTGGTAATGCTAGAAATTTCTGGTGGTAAAGTGCTGAAAGAAGTAAAGACAGTATTTCTTTTTTTTCAGTCACACCTGAAATTAATCATCTAGTACATATCACACAGATATGATCCATCCATGCAAAACAAAAAACAGTGCCACTGCCAAATATGAGGTAGTGCCCACAATCTATGGCAATGAAACTAATCATGTTTATAAAAACTACTGTGAAATGGTTCTGTTCATGTAGGCGAAGGAAGGCCTAAATATGCAGTTATTAGTAAGTACCTTTTCACATAAAAATTTAATCTTACAGAAAAATGTAACATAATATCTAAGGAGCAAAAAAATTTTAAACAAATTCAAGGAGTCCACTGTCAAAAACAACAGCAAAAGGATGAAATTTCAAAATGTTATCATTTTTTTTAATGTAGTTTTGTAATTTAAATAAATTCAGAGTTTTTTCTTGAACTTCACAGTTTGCCTGTGCACACACACTCTGACAGGCTTTAAAACATTGAAAATGGCAGGTGGTGCAGGACAAGAAAATCCAGTTGATTTAAAAATCAAGTTAGCCTAGGTTATTGCCCTCGTTTCGACTTCCATGTGCATAGGTATTTTTGTAGTATGCCAGTATGCATAGAGTGTAAAGTTAAGTGAAACTTTATCCTATTGTTAAAGGTGGGTTACCCGATAGACAGCCTCTTTCCCCCCAACTTTCCTCATCAAAATTGAAAATTTCCATATCAGAAGAAATATTGTGAATACAAAACCAATTTAGGAATGGATAATGAGATATGCCTATAGCCCTTCTGATGGTTGAGCTTTTAGCTCTGTTTTTGCTCTGTACTTCGGTGTTTTCAAAATTTCCAGCCACTGAAAATCCTCCAGGGACGTTGCTACAGGAGGATGGGATGGACAAGTTTCTGGCCACTTAAAGACATCACCTGATGTGAACGTCCATCAAAAGGTTAAAAGGACATGAAATCCATTTTAATGGATATCAATGGATGCCAAAAATCAAGAGATGGAATTTCTCATGCATTGCCTCTTCAGGTGGAGTGTGACAGCAAGGTTGCCTTCATGAAATGACGACCTGACCAATGGATAAAACAAAATGTCCATGCATTATATTATTGCACTGCTCATTCATACATATTATGGACAGTGGAATGACCCTTATAAGGATTCACACCAGTAAATTAACATGAGAAAGGGTAAGTCCAGCCCCCACTGCAGTGAGGTGTTTTTTTTTTTGGTGACCCTAACCTAAAAAATGAGGAGGAGAAAAGGCGAGATCTGGGATTGCAAACATTGGTTTAAGTATAAATCTGTAGGAATATCAAAAAAAGGTTGTCATTGATATGTTATTTTGATCCGACAAACCAATTTTAACCGTATCTTACAGGGAACACCTGACTGAAAAAGTGCTGTGACCTCCAGGATCCACGGTGCATGCTAGTCTTCACGGTCCAGTAGCTCGAAAATTTTAGGCTTTGGGGATAACTTACCTAATTTCATGATTGATGGGTAGGGAGATTCTTCATTCCTCAAGCAGAATGTTTGAGCTTAAGGTCTGAGAGTTCCATTGGGGAGGAGGAAAATGACCGTTTTCATTTGCCAATGTTGTACCGGAAAGAATGGGACCAGTATTAGGGTGGGATGAAACCATAAACCATTCTTAGGATTAGCCATAAATGAAATGATCCCTTTAACTTCCATATTTGGACTCATTGCTAGTTCAGAGGTCAATTCAAATCTGAAAAACAATTAAGGACCGGGTATTATATGTAAAGCTGGAATATGTGAATCACATTCTTTAAAGAGAACTGAGCCAAAGTGCTAATACAATCCACATGAATATGACCATGGGTATAGTAGGCCCTATATGCAGTACAGAACGCATTGGGGATCTGATGATACTGTACACGCCCCGGGTTGGGGGTGGGGAACTCACTTTCATTTGGGTATGGTGTGCGCCGCAGGCCTTGTGAACTGAACAAACTTGTGAATAGGCTCGTTGCAAACTGAAGATTTCAATTTTGACCCGTGAGAAATATATTGTTTATTTAACATTAGACCACAAAAGTAGTTAAAAAAAATCAAAAAAAAAAGTTTTTTGTTACTTGAATGGGGGTATTGTGAACTAAAACATGCTCAAATGGGACCCTGTGAATCTTTTGGAATGTTTACACCAACTCTCTGGAAAATGCACAGAATAATACAAAACAGGTTCTGCATGTTTTACCTAACTGAAGGAAGAGAACTAACAAAAATAAGGAATACCAAAGATCAGAAAAAGAAAATACATAAATTCCAGAGTCAAGTTGGATTCCCCTATTTAATTGCATACGTAGGAAGTACTCTTCAAGCTACTCTTTGAATCGTTTGTGGTTGCTTTTGAAAACCAAAAAGAAAAAGTTTTGCGAACTTTAACCACATAGCCCAATTCCACACCGGCATGCCGCTGTTTTCCCTGTTTATGTTTCGAGAGCCTGATAAGATCTATTGAAAGACTCAGCCGTGTGATGTATCAGAGTTTAATCATTTCCTTTTTCTCAGTATGAAACATAATCGTGCGTGGCTGGACAATTTGAGTTTATTATAGAATGTTTGGGTATCATCCTATTTATCACCACTATGGATTTATTAAAGAAGGTTTAAGATATTATGAAATTTGATTGAGGAGTTTTAAGTGTTGACCTAGTTATCAACAGCTTAATACATGGCGTGATTGTTTTGTTGCCGTTTTAATAATTACCACATTTGCTGTGGAATATGTTCTTTTCTAATAATCTCTGTTGCTGAATTTTTGCTCATTCTTCTTGGGAACCTTTGTGGATAAGGCATAATTTTTATGCAAATTAGCACCAAAAAAAATTCTCCTGAACCGACCCATATTTCCATCAACAATTAAAAAAAATTGTACAACACAGACGAAAAATATCCAACAACTGCTAGAACAACACAAATAAGTAAAAGATTCTTTGCTATGTCATTGAACAAAAAGCTTTAAATAGTAGCATTGTATTCATTTTAGACAAGACATACTTGTGAAAAAAGAAATCTGACTGACCAACCCCTCATATTTTTTCTGTTATGGGCAACACGAATTTGTTTATTAGTCAGGTTTCATCCAAATGTTCAATAATTTGCTCTTTGTTGATGTTTTAGTGGAGATTTTGCTACTTTTTTTTTTTTTTTCATTTTTCTAAAGTAGCTGTCACAGAACAGAAAATCCATGTTTGGATTTTTTTTGAAATTGCATATCAGTGGCCACATCTTGGATTTTGTTTCAAAATGAACCTATATATGCTTATCTTGGCTTTTTAAGCACATAGAAATTTAATTCAAGCATTTTGGAAAATTCGATCTCTGGCAATGACATTATATCATTTGACTGTGGTTCCATCTTGAAATTCAAAATGGCCACAAAGGGAAGTTGTTTTTGCATACCTATCTCTGAAACTAGTAGAAGCATGATTAATGGTGTCTATACCCATTTTTTCAGGTTTCAGGAATCTATTAAGACCTTTAATAAACAATTGACCACTTGGTTGTGGAAACCCTCTGAATTTTCAAGATGGCTGCCAAGGGGAAGCCATTTTTTTTTTGCCCACATCCTGGTCTCTAATACTAGTAAATTCATGCTTCTAGTGGGTTCTCCCAGGCTTTACTCATGTTTCAGGGTCCAGGGAATCCAATAAACCTTGTTTATAGACATGGCACCCTCTTTAATTTTGCATAATGGATGTCAAGTAAAATCGTTTTGCCTATAAAATATAGCGAAACACATAATAGTGAACTATCTACAGAGAGTTCCCCTGCAAAAATGATAAGGTTACAAGTTTAAGTCTGAAATTATATCTTTAACCATTAAGCCTTGTATCTAACATTTTTTGGACCACTGACATGTCGTTAATGGGCTCGCAATTCAAGATGGCGGCTGTATGGCTGCATTCAAAGATCTTAAAAAGCTAGAAATTACCACAAAAGCAAGAAAATAAGTTTGATGAAAGGGTAAGTGGACATTGTTTTAAGTTGTCTATTAGAAGGTAAGTGCTTTGTAATATGCTTCAAAAATTCAAGATGGCAGCCACAATGGCCCCCTTCAAAGATCTCAAAAATATAATCAAATGTCATACCTATCTGTTATATATTATTTAGCATATATCAGAAATTTCTGTTAAAAAGTGTAAAACAGTATGAGACAGGGCTATTTAGAAAGTAGGTTTGGCATTTTTATTTGTTGAATATGCATACACTTTACAATAGGCGTCAATACATTATATGTATGGCACTTACAGGTATTAAAGTCTGAAAGAGCATGATTTTTTGCTGCCATATTGAATTATATGCAAGGTTAACACAAGAGAAAATAGGTTCCATGACCTTCTAAACAGTTTTGTAAATTCAAAGACCAAATACTGTATGTCATACATTTGATTTAATTTCATCATAATTTTTATTTATGTCCAAAAATATTTACAGATAAGTAATGAGATGCAATGGATAAATTTCAAATATCTTTGAATTTTGGTGGCCATATTGACCATTCTTTGAATTTAAACACATCTTACTTTAAAGAATCAAAATGTCATAAAAAACTTTAATATTCAAGCAATTTAGTCTCATACTTTTAATAAACAATTTATAGTAATTTGTGGATGATATAAAATATATGACCAATAATCTATATTACTAAAAAAACCAACTTTTTGGGTTTGTTTGTTTGTTGGTCCGGCTATGCGTTTCGGTGCCTTTGACATTACGAATATGAATTTTGGTATGGTGGTAGAGCTCAGACGTACGAGGTTTTTAGTCACGTTTCAAGGGGTCATGTTGGGGGTCAACAGGTCTCAGGGGTTCATTCTTGCATAATTGGGCGTGCTTTGACGTATGGAGAGGAGATTGGTATGGTGGTAGAGTTGCCGTACGAGTTTAGTTGGTCCGTTTTTCGAGGGGTCATTTTGGGGTCAAAGGTCACCATGGGTCATTATTGGATAACTTGGCCGTGCTTTGACGCATGGCTTTTGAGTTTTGGTATGGTGGTAGAGTTTTGCTGTACGAGTTTAGTGGTCACGTTTTCGAGGGGTCATTTGGGGGTCAAAGGTCATCCAGGGCGTCATTATGGATAACTGTGCGTGCTTTTGTGTATGGATATGAGTTTTGGTGTGGTGGTAGAGGTTTGCCGTAGAGTTTAGTGGTCACATTTCCGAGGCAGCCATTTGGGGGTCAACGGTCATACAAGGGTCATTATGGGTAACTTGGGGTGGCCTTGATGTGGATATGAGTTTTGGTGTGGTGGTAGAGCACCAACGTACGAGGTTTGCATTCACGTTCAAGGGGTTCATTTGGGGGTCAAAGGTCATCCAGGGGTCATTATTTGTGTAACTTGGCTGTGCCTTGATGTTTTGGGATATGATTTGTGTGGTGGATGAGTTTTCGCCTACGAGTTTACTGGTCACATTTTTTGGAGGGGTCTTTGGGGGTCAAAGGTTCATCCAAATGTCATTATTGGGTAACTTGGCTGTGCTTTGACTATGGATATGATTTTTGGTGTGGTGTAGAGTTTTGCCGTACGAGTTTAGATCGGTCACATTTTCAGGGGCCATTTGGGGGTCAAAGGTCATCCAAGGTCATTCTTGGGTAACTTGGCTGTGCCTTGATGTTTGGATATGAGTTTTGGTGTGCAGGTAGAGTTTTTCGCCGTCGAGTTTAATGGTCACGTTTTTGAGGGGTCATTTTGGGGTTCAAAGGTCAGCCAAAGGTCATTATTGGGTAACTTGGCTGTGCTTTGACGTATGGATTATGAGTTTTGTATGGTGGTAGAGTTTCGCTGTATGAGTTTAGTGGTCACATTTTCGAGGGGTCTTTGGGGTTCAAAGGTCATCCATTGGTCATCATTGGGGAACTTGGGGTGCTTTGACATATGGATATGAGTTTGGTTTTATGGTTGGTATAGACTTCGCTGTACGAGTTTAAGTGTGGTCACGATTTCGAGGGATCATTTGGGGTCAAAGATCATTCCAGGGGTCATTATGGGTAACTTGGCGTGGCTTTGACGCATGGGTATGAGTTTGGTTATGGTGCTGGTACGAGGTTTGTGGGCATGTTTTCGAGGGTCATTTGGGGTCAAGGAGTATTATACAACAACTTATAAGTTCATATTATCCCATAGTTCATCTTTATTTAATGTTTTGGATATATAACCAAAAATATTTATTATTTAATTATATTACAGATATATAACAATTTCTAGGTTTTCAAGGTCTCAGAAGGGGGTCAGCATATTGGTTACACTTTGAATTGGAGCAGTTTAACAAACCAAAAATATCATATATGGATTTTAAGATTTGGAGGCGGACAGTAAAAACAATTTGGGGCAACCGGCGAGGGGCAAGTGAACCGAAAAAAGGTTTGTTGGTACAAACATGTGGTAGGTACATTTACAAATCTGTGCCCCATCGCGAAAGGTTTCCACTTCTGGCAAATCCACACCCCACAATCCTAAATCCTGGCTTATGGCCTGGTCAATCCCATACTCTAACAAAGGACAGGACACCAACTACTCCACTCATCAAACGCTATTGGCTACTGATCAGAAAGCATGTTGTCTTTTTTAAGCTTATGCTTTCTGGACAAATTGCCATCATATTGTCCGAATACCTCTCTGTGTATATTCCTGGCAGAACAGTATGTGGTATGAAGATAAGCAAGATGCACATCATTCTGCAAAAGAGGTCAGTGGGTGACAGTGCCTTTAGCAATGCAGCCCCAGCCTATGGAACTCTCTGCCCATCTCTGTGGCCAATCAGGTTCCCATCCATCGTTTACGTAAGAAGGATGAGCATGCTTATTAAATTGCATATATGGTCTCAGGTATTTTTTTTTATCGATTGTGTACTGTTTATACTACAGATGAATGATATGTGTTTTACCTCAAGGTGCATACTATTATTAATTTATCATATTATCATGTTTAGGACAAACTTAAATGCTTTTAATTAATTGATAAGGGATATATCAAATGATGTTTGTATTGTATTGTATTGTATAAAACATTTATTGATGATAAACCCCCATATAAAACAGGTATGGCAATAAGAGGTTTTTTTTTTTAAATTGATGATGGCCAATATTGACCCCCATCATAAAATGGGACGGCATGCTAAAGAAGCAAAATTATCAGATTGTCAAAGACTATATCTTTCCGCATATTATAATTACATTTATTATACTTCTGGATGATGATTGTGTAACTAAACATATACAGTATATGTACCTTAAAAAGTTTAACTAAGATTTGTATAGGTGGCCATATTGGCCACCATCTTCAAATTAAAAATTTGAGCTTGTTGAAAACAAAGAATTACCGATAATAGTTTGGTAACAGAATGACGGTAACAGAATTATATCAAGACTTCAATTGTTACATTTATTAATTTTTTGGCAGGCAAAATGTCTGCAATCTTACACTGCTACAGTTTGGCCATTTGAAATTTAAGTTGGATGCCAGAAAACCAAGGTGAATCCAAAGTTGCTATCAAAATACTTATTGAATTCAGGATATAAACACTGAAAATCATTCCTCTTCCAGTCTCAGAAACCGGGATATGGGCCAAAAGTTGACCTTATTGTGGTGGCCATTTTGACATGCAAATATCGACACCAACACCAAATGATCTGATGTTGTATCAATGATCTTATTGGATTCCTTGAACCATTAAAACATGGTAAGACCCCAGGAATCATTGCTTATACTAGTACTCAGGAGCCGAGATATACAAGCAAAAAATTGGCGGCCATTTTGAATTCCCAAATGGCCACCCACAGAGGGGAATTTTAAAAAGTGCCAACATGATTTCTTATTTGGTGAACATAAAGCTTCAGAAAGTGTCAGTTTTCCTAATTTCCATAAAAGCCAACAAAATTACATTAGGACCTGAATATATGCATAATGAACTTCATGAAAACACTTATTTCCTTAAAGTTAGGACAAAAGTTGGCCTACAAGTACCTGAATGTTTTAGCCCTCTTATTAAAGGTGTTGTTCTGAGTTATGGCCTGTTTCTGTTCTCTACTGATTGAGAGCCTGGGCACTTGCGCCACCCCCCCACATGTACCGTGGCAAACAGCCTTTCGGTTTTGATGGGATAGAAGAAGCAATAATGCCAATAGTGCAAGCCCTACTCAATACTTGCTAAGATTGATGGTACCATTAAAACGGTGTTTTTTTTTTGTTTATATCTTGCAATGAATGAAAGGATTTGGAGCTAAAATTTCAGGAACACAATGAGAAAAAATGCAGACTTTCATCTGGTATCAAAGCGATACCTACTGCCAGGGGAAAATCGGGGGGAGTCCCAAAGGATGATCGGAACACACACCATTAATGTTTTTGGGTATGTTCTTTAATGGCCAAGATTATCACTCGTGAGCAATTTGAAAAAAAAATTATATTTTGTGAAAATGTGCCAGTTAGTGCCAGCACTGCTTTAATATTGTGATTGTGTACAGGTAAATAGGCCCTAAATCTTAAAGGTGCAACGAGAGATTTGAAACCACAAATATTGTGTCATAATAGTAATTATAAGATTAGACTCTCATTACATTTCTTACGTTGTATTTGAATACAGAAATGTCTTAAAGAGAGGAAACAGTGATTGTGATTGGCTTATATTTCAATTAAAACATAGGCTTGAATTTTGTATTTGCTCACAATTTTTTATTAGGTTTTGACCACTTAAAGTTAAAATAAAAAATTCTCAAATAATCCTTTCAGATGGGGATATTTTTGATGAAAAGTTTTACATCAGGCAAAAATCAGTACTTTCGATTTTAGGGACACCTGATTGTGGAATCTCTTGTTGCATTCTTTAATTTGAGGCTTACCCACACTTCTTATAATTACAGCAGCATCTGGTGGGTTATAATCTTGACATCAGATATGCAAATTTGGCCAACTAATTGTCCACACTATTAATATTTGTTGCTTTAAAAAACTTGTAACACCTTTCGCTGGACCAATGGGATATACCTATGATTTCCTGTTTGGTGTTTAATAGAGCGTGGTAAGTAAATCAGTGAATCACTGGTGTGATTTTATGTATTTTTTTTCTACACTGTGAAATAAAATCTGGAAACAGCCTGATTTTTGTGTCTTTAGTGATGTTTTACCATTACTGTTTTAGAAAAGGGTGGTAAGTTGAAGAAAGAAGAAGAAAGATTTCATGAATTTCACAAAAAGTCAGATGATGGCGGACAAGCTCTTTCAATATAGCAACTCACCCAAAACTGGATTCCAAGGGCGGATTTCGAGGGGGGCCAGCGGTGACGCCCCCTCTATTTTTTCAGAGGACAGGGCGCCGGGTGCAAATGAGCACAAGGGTGCACTAGCTCTCTAAAGTGAATGCTTACGCACAGGGCGCCCTGTAGATTCTTAAGAATGACGGTACAGGGTGGCAGGCGCAGGTGCGGGCGCCCAACAGACGCAGTATGTTCCCCCCCCCCCCACACTGGGAACAAAAGGGAAAAAAATTATGGTATTCGACAGGCGACCCCCCCCTCTATTGAAAAATACTGGATCTGCCCCTGAATCCAGATGGATTACAAGAAATTACGCACAAACCACAAACCAATTTAGGTTCTTTGATGTGGGTACGGTCACGGGTGTTCCAATGACCCACATACGACCTTGTTCTTGTCCTTTTTAATGCATAAACATCAGAAGTAACCCTAACATTGGAGTTGATTCTCAGCTCCAACGGTTTTGGAATGAGAAAATACTGCTTTATACATATCCAAAATCTGAATTGTTTCAATAAGATTTTGCTTTTATGCTGTGTAACTGGGAAATTTATTGTGGGTGTATTGATTTGTAAAGTTTTTTAAAAAAACAATAGTAAATGTAATGACACGATTATAACACATTGTGCTGATGTGTCGTTAAACTTTAATACTCACTCACTCACTTTATGTCTTAAACCAATGACAGTGTACAAATTTGAGATTTCTTGGTCACCACCGCCTACAAAAAGTGGTATTTAAGCCTCCCTAAAAATTGTGATTTTGCAGTTAAAAGGTTTTTTTACACCACAAAAACATGAAAAGACGGGTTGTTTTCAGTTCATACGCTATGCAAAAGCATGGGTTCTCTCTAAATGTAAAAGCATGAAAATCTAACTCTTGTTTAGAGTGACAATTGTAAAAATATTAAAGCATGATCATGGTGTTCCAAAGAAATAAAGTATCATTTTGCATGCAGTTTATTTACAGGTAGACCATTTTTGTGTCGTCTGCAAGAATTGCAGAAGGCACATAGGGATTACTCTGGTCATAGGGATTACTCTGGTCGTATGTCTATGTGTGTGTGTGTGTGTGGTCAAAATGTTAACCCTTAATATATTGCATGCCGTATGAGTTCCGTATTCCGTAAGAGCTATGGTGATGTAACTTGGTGGAAAGGAGGGGATGGGGTGGGGTGACATGTTGGTGACCTCATGTGATCTTTGGCCCCATTCACAAACCACGACGGCAGACAACACTTGCGGCATTTTTATCTTTCTTTTTTTTTTAACTGTTGCAAAATGTTTGTATTTTTAAAAAAAGAAGACTAGTTAGTGGGAAATTTTAGAGGAAGGATGTACTTATTCAAATGTAATGAAATCAATTTACTTGCAGGTGGACTATTTTTGTCTGTTCTTTCTTAAACCTTCTTAAAACTGTTGCAAAAAATGTTGCAGGTCTGAAAGGAGACCTGTTTTCAGTACAGCAAGTTTAAGAGCGAGGACATGTTTATTCAAATGTAATGAAATAAAAGATCCCGGTGTGAAATAACAGAACTACACCTGGTATATGGTCTTCATTTCTTCCTGGCATGCATTGATTTTCACCCAACACAGTAGCTCTCCTATGCATCATGTAGTATGTACTCGTATTTCACTACATCATGTTGATTCATTTTTTTACATCCGAGTTAATTGAGTTAACTTTTAAATTTATATTTTCTCCATGATTTTCATGTATTGGGGTTAAAACATGCACATACATTGTATCTTTTAGCCTTTCCTTTGGAATGCAGGTAGTGTCAAGATGGGTCTTGTGATGTTAAATTTAAAAAAAAAGAAACAATACTTGTTAAATTTGACACATTCTAAATGACCTGCACCCCTATGTGGTGGAGTTGAGCTATTATTCACCTGAGGTGGAGAGAATTTGTCCCCATTATACACAGTGTTTAGAAACGTGGTGTAAATTGGTTTTTAGGTATCAGACCTCTACAACCTTGGTGTCAAATGCCTATATGTGTGCACTTTAAACATGTTTAGGTATAAGATGTTTCAATATTAAATAGGTATTTTAAAATGTTTGAAATGTGGTACAACAAATATTTAGTTTCTAATCACTGCTTTTTACATTGCATAATTTAAAGTATTATTCTTTTGAGGGACATGCATGTTGTTGTCACATACTTCCCATTCAAAATGGCCACCATGTTAAAATTATAAAAAAAAACTGCCATTATTAATTTTGATGTTGATACGAACTTTATCCCAGATAGTTCAGGAGCCCATAACCGAAACATGCACCCCCCCCGGGGATTTTTGGAGACCACGATTTTTGGAAACATCTACATATAGCTATCAAAATAGGTTGTCTGCAAAAATACCCCATCCTGGGTTAAGAGTGAGGGCGCTTTTCAAATGCGGCCAATATTCACTTAATGCCCTCTTTTTTGACATATATCTAAATTTTTGATCCAAAATTCACGCACTATGTGACTACTTAGTCGACACGAAAACACACTTAGGAATAGTTGAATTTGAAACACCTTTTGGCATGATTAACCTGCCTCTAGAGGGGCCGTCATATTTCAAAATGGCACCAAAACAATTGAACACCGTGTATTTACGCACTTAATGCCTCTTTAAAGCAAAATGCCGGTGTCACCAACCTAATTATATACTTTGTCATGCACCAGGGATTTAGTTTGAGGTTAAGTAAACACTTAAAAATCAAGTTGTTGATTTCAAGGTATATATAGAGGGCGCCTTATGTACAAATATTCTTAAAAACTTACTATACACTAGACCACAACCACAGCCTCCTAACATGTTAACCCTCGTCTTACCAGCCTTTTTTATATACACGGATTACCAAGGGGAGGGGGTGGTTACCACACCCACTCAAGAATTCGTTATAAAGGACCCGATGCTTATGATTTTGATACAATGGATAGCTATGGTCCTCCTCTTTCCATTGAACCACCAATATAAGTACCAACCATACCTAGTTATGGCGTCACAATGAAGTATCAAGTCCGCGAGGTCAGCGAAATGGCATTTTCCACAGAAATAGGCAAAAAAATTTTTTTTTTTTCCAATTTACGCTAAAATTTAAAAAAGGTAGGCATATCGGATTTTTCCATGCGGTTTTCAGTGCTAATGATGGCAAAATGACTAGATGTACATTTACATAGAGTTGTAGAGCCATTCTGTGCCAATATTTTCAAAAATGCCACCAAAAATTATCTCCTAAGGTGGCAACCACCCATCCCACTACCCTTCGGACTTTGACGGCGCATACCCTAACCCGGTGAAGGTGATCACCATTTGTTTTGCTAAAATACCAGAAAGGATTGAGAGAATGATTACCGGAAGCGTTTGGCATTTTAGCGCACCGGAGCAAGTTCACTGGGGAGGGGTGGATTTTTGTTGTTATTGTACAGGCAGAATCGTCCATCTGCTTTCAGATAATGAGATAACTGAGTTCTCTCCGAAGGCACTCAAACATGCTATTTACCTCAAGAGCTTCCACAGCTCCAACCCTGGACCCCGCCAGGGCAGTTATAGTCATCTGCGTCAAGATAATGAGATTAACTGAGAGCTCCTCGAAGGCACTCAAGCATACTAAAAACTGAGAGTTTCCGGGGCTCCGTCACCGTGACCACCCACCAGGGGCAGGATAGGTCATCTGCTTCAAGCTAATGAAGATAACTTTGATCTCTCGAGGCACTCAAAACATGTATTAACTCAAGAGCTTCCAAGGGCTCCGAAACCCTGGACCCCGCCAGGGACCGCCATAGTCATCTGCTTCATGATTGTGAGATAACGAGAGCTCTACGGAATGCACTGAAACATGCTACAACCAAGAGCTTCTGGGGGCATAGGTCTCGGCTTCAAGATAAGGAACATTAACCCCTATCTGCAAGCACTCGAACATGTTAACTCAAGAGCTTCCGGCCATAACCCTCGTCTATGACAATTGAACCCCACAAGGGGCTTTTTCCCACATTACCCTGGAGGCCCGCATGTCTGAGAGCGACGGCTTGACCCTGTGTTGTGCTCATTGTGTGGAGTATGCTTGCCCTGTCTGGGAGGGCGTCAGCCCAAAAGCTTGACCCGTGTTGGATGCTCTCCGGCTTGTCGCGGGGTGTCTTCGGCCAGATCCAGCGGACAACTTATAATACAGCAGTGTAGGCATGCATGGCCATAGCTGCAAGTAGCTGCGTATGGAGCACCCTTGTTTGGACAGAGGCACGCTGCTGCCCACGCCTTAGCGTCCGGAGGTCCGGGGTAGTTTCTTAGGCAAGTACGGTCCTTTGAAATAGTCCCTAAGGAGTTTGGGGGAGTGGCTTGTGCGAAAGAAGGACTTGCTGTCAACCAAGTGGCATCTATTGGTATGAACCTGGCGAGAATCTTCCGCTGGGCCTGGCTTATCGTGGATGAGTGGCGGTTGTCTCAGCTGATTGAGATCCAGATTCGGCCGATCAAAGGTTTCCTTGCAGAAGTTAGTCTAAAAAGAAGCCAGATCAGGTACTGGAGCTCTGCTTGGTCTCCCCAATGTTGGTGCAACAATGCACAGACAAGGACCTTGCAGAATTCGTGAAGCAGCCAGAAATTGTCCACCTCTGGCTAGATCACATTTGAGAAAACATGTGTTTATTTGGATACGATAAGAAGAATTTCCAATTTATATAATCATTGGTATTGTTCAATTAGCGATCTTTTAAGCAATGCTGTTTCTGTGGTATACGACTAAAATGCAGCTCCTTTGATTTCAGAAATTGATCTTCTCTTCTCCTACTCTCTTGAGTTGTCTTTTCTTCTTTGTAATCAGATTATTCTTCATCTACTATTATGTCAGATAACTCTTGTGGCATCAACTCTCTTGATGACCACTTGTAATCTAGTGCACCATCATTTAACTTCAACATGCTCATTGATCAACTCCCGACCCCACCCCCCCCCCCCCCACCGTGATTTTCGTTACTGAAAATACGATTCTGGAAATTGAGTACCACAGGGTAGCTTGGAGTTTCTTCTTTCCATTGGCTATTCAAAATAAGTGCCGGGGGACATCCCCATTGTGACGCACTTTGACGTTCATTGTGGAGGAAAGTGATGAAAACTACATGTACGGAATATGGGTGGAACCCACCATTGGTATTTCGCCCCAATTTTGCGACCCCCTCAAACACAACCATTATTATACCACTAAAATGCTCCCTCCATTTATAAAACTAGTCATTTTCCATCAAGTAGAGCCAAAAAACCGCATGAAAATTGGATATTTCAACATATTGGCGAAAAATTGATTTCTATGGAAAGTGACCAGTTTGCTAACATGCGAACGTTATGACGTCCTTGTGTAACGTAATGCTAGACATGTGTACTCAATTTGGTCTCAATGGAAAGAGGAGCGACCCTACCATCTATTGGTACCAAAATCAAGTGCCTGTGTGTTTGTGTTGTACTACCTTCTCGGTTTTTACTTATTCTCTTTTTGGCATGTTGGTACTCCTCCCCCCCCTTAAGGGGGGTGGTTGTATTTTGGCAGCCATTTGAAAAACCAGGGTGGATTTTTGCAGACAACCTGATTGCAGTTGCTGATGGCGATAAGCTTCACACAAATGGTTTCTCCAAAAATCCCCGGGTGGGGGGCGGTCTGCAGGGGGGTCTGGTAAGCCCGTAGTTCTAATAGAAAGAAATGTTTACCTTACCAGAGGTGGGCCTTAATTTAACGTCCATGACGGCCACTGCAAGGAGATATTTAAAAAAAAAAATGAACTTAATTAACAAATGTTGGGATAGGAATTGTTGGAGGCTATGCAGCGAGCACCAAAAAGAGAATTAAATTTACAACATTTGTAAAGGAAGAGAAGGAGCTGGTAGGGCAATTTCGGAACAAAGATGGACACTTAATGTGCTCAAAAGAAGAACTGGATATCCAAATTTAAATTTCCTTCAAAATAGAAAACTTTTTCACTTCTTCATATACACCTTGATGTCTGTGGGTAAGTCTTGAACAGTCCTCACATCATTCAATCAGCTTTATTATATAAGGGTGACAGTCAGGACTGATATTCTCCATGTGAACAATTCTAAAGCGTGTTTCTATTGAACAGCCGGTATTTATCCAGATAAAAAATTTTATCGGGTGATAATGGAGAATAGTCAATCGTGCGAAGGTTCTATGAGCAGCTCTTTTTCGGAAAAATGCGACCAAAGGTCACGGTCTGTGATTTTACCAGCTAAAGGTTAAAGGTCATATGCACAAGCAACGCGTTATATTTTGGGGCGTGACCTCCCAATGCCATTCAAATTCAATGATATCTCCCTCTCCCCAACAGAGAAAATTAACGCTGCCTATGCGAAAAAAAATCATGGTTTAACCATGGTTAACCATGGTCAACCATGAATCATTGTTTTTGGATCCCCCACAACATAAAACAAAACTCTGGTGCATATCTCCAAGTTGGAAAACATAAACTGTAAAATAAACCACCTCGGTTCGCAACCGGGGAGTTTTCTTGATCACCTATCCATGAAAAATCAGTATCTTCATTTTATGTCGTAACCTTAATTTCAAAATCAGCATATTTGTATACGAAGATACGGGCTTATTGACTCATGCCAGCAGATGTGCCGGCTCTCTGTTCGTCCAGATTGGATTATGGAAATTCACTTCTTGTTGGTAAACAGACGCGAACTTGCAAAGGCTTCAAGCATTTCGCAAAAACGGGCTGTCCGTATGTTTTTGGCATTGAAACGCCGTGATCAATGTTCTCCATATTAAACAGATCTTTCACTGGCTTCAGTAAAAAGACGTATTAACTTAAGTTGCTCACCATAATGTTTATGTTTTACATGGTGATGCCCATAGATATCTCCAAGAGGACATCAAATCTCGGGCACTCATCATTTGGGACACTGGCGCTACTCTCTACGTTCCTCTCAGGATATTACTAGACCGGTCATACCCCCACTATCCGCCATGCTGGTGATCACTCTTTTCATGTTTATGGACCACGTCTATGGAATACCTTCATAAAAAAAATGCGCATGGCTCCCACACTCAGTGCCTTCAAAAAGCTCATAAAAAAATATTTATTCCTTGTGTTGAAGTTGTATGTATGTAGGGATGTATGTATGTATGTACGTACGTACGTACGGAGTATGTAGCACCATGGGGTTTTTGACCAATGGTCAAACCTATGGTTAGCCATGTTTTCGAAAACTGGAACGACACGGATAGTAACCATGGTCAAAAACAATCCAAGTGACCATGGTCAACCATGGTCAAAACTCTGCATGTTTTACCATGGTCGGCAGTGGTGCCACTTTTCAAAAATGGTCACACCATGGGTAATATGACCATGGTTAACCGTGGTCAAACATGCAGAGTTTGACCATGGTTGACTCATGGTCAATTTGGGTTTGTTTTCGACCATGGTTGAACGTGGCGTGCCATTTTTTCAATAATAAACATGAGTTTAAAACCATGATCTACCATGTGGCTAAGATGATCATGTTTAACCATGGTTGCCATGGTCAAATTGTCCATTGATCAACAATGGATGGCAAGTGTGTGTCATATTTTCAAAATCATGGTAAAAAAAACATATCCGTATGGTTTTACACATTTTATACACCAGTTAGTTCTGAATATTATGTTTAGGTACATTATTATCTAGTGGCAGAAAATCAACTTACCTGACTGGGGATTGAACCTGGGACATTGTTATTTTACCCCCCCAGACTGAGTGACCCTTCACACAAATGAGCGTACACTATCAAGGGCGCAAAATATATCACTTGTATAAAAAAAAAAGCTCAACAGTTTCCCCCCAACCCAGTAGGAACACACAAATTAAAGACTAAGATCATACAAAATGGCGCAACCTTACATCACAGAGCTTCACAGTGGTGACAAAAAAATCCCCCCCCGAAAACCTTGGGGAATCCCCATTATTGCGGTGAAATGAAACAATTGCATGGTCAATCTGTGCCCCTTCAAGCGCCCATTTGAAGTTATTTTCCAATGGCTGACCAATGCTCAGCTATGCTAACACCCACTGGCAAGCTGCCAAATTGTGCTAACAACGTTTTCTTGGAGTGTGAACTCCGTGCACTATGATGAGATGCGATTTATTCCGTATTGAAACACAGGTTACCCACACTATTGGCACTCGACGACCCATCTAAAGAATGGTCGACCCCCCCATGGGATACTTGAACCCCGTTACCATGCGTCAACATGGTATAAGTCACCCGGTGATGATGACCATGGTGACCATGGTCCCACCATGGCACTGATTCATACAATGACCATAGTCAACCATGGTCAGCGATGTCTGCCATGGTTGACAACAAGAATGGTGTGGCACATATCCTATTGCTACATCATCAGTGCATTGTGGGAGTCGAATTTAGGTACAAATTGACTTTGGCCAGGAACCCCAAAACCATGTATCGCTATAAATTTTAACCAATAACCATTACATGTTAATTGTGGCCACCATTCAACTCATTACTTTTTTAGTTAATTTTTCGAGTGAGAATATGTAGTGGACAAAGTGTAATTGTTATCTGATTCCATGGATCCCAAAGGTCCAATAATTTTGAGTTTTTGTCCTCACAATCCTTGGACCATAGGACACTTGTAGTTACCTATGGTCAGACACAGGCTACTTGAGGACCATGGTAACATGGTCAGACAATACAACCACTAAGGATCAGGTCAACCATGGCCCAGACAATAATCAGTTTCCTAATGTAAGCGACTATGGTCAGACATGGGCTACGTGGTACGTGACCCATGGTCAACATGGTCAGCCAGGGGACTGCCTTGTTCAAACGATACTTGGAGATTTTGGCCCGAAATCATGATCCACCGGAGGCATATATTTTCAAATGTCTCATGGGACCAGTAGACAGTTAGACATTATTTTATCACACATCATCTTCCATGATTATACATTAATACAATACAATCACGTTATCATAATTATAGTTGTTTACAACAAATGGGAGAATTATCAAGTGTATATGAAGTATACTATAATGAATACAATAAGCATCCAAATTTAAATCTATAATAATTATATATCATTATTAGTGAGTTGTAATACAGTTAAGATTTTGGTATTTAAAACACCACAACGGAGTATAGAAAGATATAATAAACATGTTGAACTAAGAATGAGTATGGGAAGATTGGTGTGGGAGAGGCCATTAAGATCAAATGAACTTTAAGATGAACCCCACCCAAGTAGAAAGTGGGGACTATTGTGGGGCATCAAAGGCGGGACACAAATAAAAACAAACAAGAAGGGACAAAAACAAAACAGGACAGGACCGGGGGTTACAGAAATTGATTGTCAATAATGTGTATAATATCGGGGATAAAACATAACAGTTGAGATGGCGAAGTTAATGAGTGCTATCTATGGGGCGCTATTCATTATTGTGTCGAGCTTATTCCGTTAATGTTTATATGATAGTATTACAAAAGAAAGAACGACTCTGCCGGCTGGATGGCGTGGCACGGACCTGTGTCCTGTGGGCCCGCTAGTCTGAATAATACACAACCGCATCGGACGGGCTAGTTAGCCAGCCCCACTACCCAAGGGGAAACCAAAATTTAGTTATGCTTTCTTTAGCTTATTATGAGTTGGAATTGGAATCATAACTAAAATCGACCGTTGGGGATTGCCAAGTCACCGAAAAATATTCGACTAGCTGCCTTATAGCTATAATAAGACTGGTATGTCCTGGAGCATTGATGATTCGGCCGCCCAGGAACTCTCTGACGATGGCCTGTTCAACAAGGATCATACGTCGTCACAAATTACACTGAGTGACCATGGTCACCATGGTCAAATGAGGTGATAAGCATGGTTGACCATGGTATACTTGAAGTGACCATGGTCAACCATGGTCAGCCATGGCGATGCCTTGTTCAAAACGATTTCTTGGAAATTTTGGCCCGAAATCATGCTCCAGGAGAATATATCTACCCACAAACTTTCATTCTCTTCACTTCACTCGTCACCTCCCCTCGTGTTTGGTTTTCTTGCTATACCCTCTTATTTCAAAATGTCTCATGACAGTTAGACAGTTAGACATTATTTTATTCACACCTCATCTTCCATGATTATACTAATGACAATACCAATACGTTATCGAATTCTGTGTTTAAACAAGGGAGAGAGACTATACAGTGTATATGCAGTATTACTATAATGAATACAATAAGCAATTCCAAATTTAAAATCTGATATAATGCTATATCATTATTACGGGTTGTAGTACAGTAAGATTTGGTCATTTTTTAAACACAAACGATTAAGAAAGATATAAAAACATGTTGAAAATAATGAGTAGGACATGGAAGATGTGTGGGTGGGAGGAGGCCATTCATTAAGATCAAATGCAAACGTTAAGATTGACCCCACCCAGTAGGGAATAGAAAAAGTGGGCTTATTGTGGGCAACAAGGCGGGGGACAAAAAAACAAAACAAGACAGGGGGACAAAACTAAACAGGACAGGACCGGGGGTACAGTAAGTGATTGTCAATAATGTGTTATTATTATAATATCGGGGTATAAAACATAACAGTTGAGATGGCGAAGTTAATGAGTGCTATCTCATTAGGGGAGCCTATTCATTATTATGTGGCGCTTTATTCCGTAAGTTATATTGAAGTATTACAAAGAACGACTTACTGCCGGCTCGGATTGCGTGGCGTGTTTGTCTGTGGGCGCTCGTCTTGTTATCTAAAAGGCCGTGGGTTCGAATCCACTCCAGGAACAAAATTTAGTTATGATTTTATTTGTGTGTAGAGTTGGAGATTGGAATCATAAAACATCAAGGTGTGGATTTGAGTAGAAAAATATTGAATAGCTGCCTTATAGATAATAAGGAACTGGTCAGGTCCTGGTCATGGAGCATGATTTCGGGCAGAATCTCTGAGTGCTGTTCAACCATGATCATACGGTCAGTCACAATTACACTGATGACCATGGTAACATGGTCAAATGAGGTGATAAGCATCGTTGACCATGGTATACTTTAAGTGACCATGGTCAACCATGGCTCAAGGTGATGACCAGGCTGACAAAGGTTCAGCCATGCTAAAGCGTGGTGACCATGGTATATTTGAAGTTACCATGGTCAACCATGGTCAAGTCAGGTGATGACCTAGCTGATCATGTTCAGCAGGTAAAGCACAAGTCGACCATGGTTACCATGGGTACCCATTGGTAACCATGGTTGACATGGTCAAGCCACCCTGGCTGATCATCGCTGACCATAGTCAACCATGGTCAACATGTCTTGCCATGGTGGCCCATGGTTTACAATGCAACCACGGTTGACATTTAGCCTAGTTTAGTGTGCCTCTGTTGTCCAAACAAATGCCCGAGGGAGAGTGCATTTTCAGGCACTGTAAAAACGCGAAAGGAAAAAACCTCCGAAGTTGTTCAAACGATGACCAAAAATGAGACCAAAAATGTATCCCTGATCGTAGATCAGCGCA
Organism: Ophioderma brevispina; assembly: GCA_023653785.1. Lineage (NCBI taxonomy): Eukaryota > Metazoa > Echinodermata > Ophiuroidea > Amphilepidida > Ophiodermatidae > Ophioderma > Ophioderma brevispina. The sequence continues at coordinate 76,263 of JAMKCH010074369.1, read as the reverse complement.
TGACAATGCCCCCTGGTGTTGCATAACCGTCACATCGCTGTGCATGCTGGGACAGGGGTTAATTGCTGCGTGTGATCATGTGGCCGCAAGTTCCAGTGTTTCGCTGGTATGTGCACTCTCTATCGATGATGGGTTGCTATTGGCGCAACAGGATAATTTTTCAGCATTAGCCCTCCAAAAACAAGAAACTTTCAGCGGGATAGCAAGAAAATGCAGTAGGATGGTGTTCTATTGAGCCACATTTAATCCCTTTTCTGAGTATAAACTGGAAAAATGGTCCCAATAGAAAACAAGCCTGTAAGAGTCGTTGAACCAATCATTTTGCCTCGCAGCAGTAACCAGCTAGTGACAAACAAAATACCACATTGAATTTATTGCCACATCTGGAAATGATTAGGACAGGCTTAGAAAATGTTGTTGATAACATCAAAAACGATGGGCAGGGCTGCTTTTCTTCATGGTTAGCATTCCTCAGAGCAGATATAATCACTGCATCGGAAAAGTGATCAAAATCTTCGTGATCTGAATTATTTTGGTGCTCTTAAAATATCATTACATTATTCTCATAACAAAAAATCCTCCTCACGGTAGCTATCTTGGAGGACTAGACGATAAAGCCCACTTCAGGGAACAGTAAAACTTGGATTTGTTTTTTCGGGAGAACTTTCCTCTCTCTCCTCTCTCTCTCTCTCTTCTAATTTCCCCCCTATACCCTATAATATATATATATTATAGTGAAATGTAATGGCTGTTTTCCATAAACAACAATGGCGACCATTTTGAAATGGGCATTATATGCTAACATGCAGATGTTGGGGTGGAAACAAGACTTATCCTTGTCAGGAGGATACCCCCATCAAGGATTGGCTGCTGCAACAAACTGCTGAAGTCTTTGGACCTCAGTCTGGATATACCCCTTTGGGACATTATTTTGAAAGCACACTGCAGGTGTGTTGCTGCCTTTGATGAGCACACCGACAGGGTTCAACGAAGTACGCAATCTCTGTTTGAGCGATTGTTCAAAGTGAATTGCCCGACAACTTATGTCTGTTGTTGGGTACTTCCAATAACAACCGGTTCACAGGGTAGTCCACCGCACTTACTATAGAGCCAATATAGGACGGTCATCAACGTAAGTGCATTGTCGAAATCGCAAAAACCAGAATGGGTGGGAGGCGTGGGCTGAAAACGTTTTGGAGTCCTGGGCAATATTCTTGGCCACAGATGAAAAATGCGCCTTTACCCGTGATACTTGGTTCCAAGTTACTTGTTAGCATGCTTACATTATCATTGCACCTCAAAGCACACAAACCACCTACATAGCCTACAACACAACACCCACAGTACACACAAAACGTCAATGTTGTCATTGTAAAGCACACAAAAGCTAACATGTCAGTGCCCTACATAGTACACTGCACTTGAGGATTGGTTATCCAGTCTATATCACACAATTGTTTGTGATGGAAAGCAAAGTGATTATTGCCAGTTGGAAGGTGGATTAAGACTGCGATGTTATAACAGAACTAACAATAAGGAAATGTTAGAAAATGGATGAATGAGATGTAAAAACAACAGAATTCCTTTAAAAAATCTTCTTTCACAGGAAACAAATGGGCAATGAAGTTGCTCAGATTGATACATGAAGAGTGCGTCATGTGGGCGGCAATAGCAGGTCATGCAGGGGTCATTTTAAGTCATTGAAAAATTATTCAAATGCTTCCACATGATGGATTCACCAGATTCTTGAGGCAAACGTCATATGGTAAGTTCAAGGATAAGATGTTAAAGGTCATCTGGGGTCATTTGAGGTCATTGTTCTCAAAGCTTTCAGATACTGCTTCCACTGAAATGGATTGACATTCATCAGACTATTTCAAGTGGGGTCATGTAAAGGTGTGCCCAAATTTAAGATCAAAGGTAATCTGGTGGACATATGAGGTTATTGCTTAAAACAATAACAGTGCTTTTTGCATCGGGTAAACATTTTAAAGGGATTCTTGCTTACACACTGTTTCCACAGAAGGTGTTTATTTTTGGTAATTGAAGCATATTTACCATTTCAAGGGGATGACCTGATTTAATTGTATAACATTTTCATCTTGATTGAATGACCTCGACCCCATACCCTATCTGTAAAGTTTCATGCCGATATTTTAATCCATTTTGATATGACCTAGGCGAAATGTCAACCGTGCTAGCATGGTCAACCATGGTCAACCATGGTCAAGACATGGCTGACCATGGATGACCATGGTCATATATGATCAGCCATGGTGGCTTGACCATGGTCAACCGTGTTTACCATGGTCCCCATTGTATACCATGGTCGACCGTGCTTTAGGATGGCTGAACATGGTCAGCCAAGGTCATCACTTGACTTGACCATGGTTGACCATGGTAACTTCAAGTATACCATGGTTGACCATGCTTTAGCATGGCTGAGCATTGCCAGCCATGGTCATCACCTTGTGGGCCATGGTTGACCATGGTCACTTCAAGTATACCATGGTCAACCATGTTTATCACCTCATTTGACCATGGTTGACCATGAGGCAACTCAGTGCAATGTGACTGACCATGGTAACTAACCCAGAAACTCACATCTGATCATGGTTGAACAAGGTAGTCCCATGGCTGACCATGGTTGACCATTGGCTGATCATGGTTGACCATGGTCACTTCATGTAGCCCATGTCTGACCATGGTCGCTACAGTTAGGAAACTGATTGTCTGGCCATGGGCACATGATACTCAGTGGCTGTATTGTCTGACCATGGTTGACCATGGTCACTACCAGTGTCCTATTGCTTAAGAATTGTGAGAAAAAAATATTCAAAATCATGCGGAGCTTTAGGTTAATTAGGAGATCCATGGAGAAATGATAATAATTACACTTGTCCACTGGTATATTCAGCTCTGAACAAGAACAAAGAAAACTCATGAGTTGAATGGTGGCCACAATTAACAGTGTAATGGAATTGGTTAAAATTTATGGCTATACATGTTTTTTTGGTTCCCGGCCAAAGTCAATCTACCTAAATTCTACTCCCACAATGCACTGATGATGTAAACATAGATATGTGCCACACCATTCTTGTTGATCAACCATGGTCAAGACACAGCTGACCATGGTTGACTATGGTCAACGATGATCAGCCATGGTGGCTTGACCATGGTCAACCGTGGTTACCATGGTCCCCATGGTATACCATGGTCGACCATGCTTTATTGTCAGCCATGGTCGACCATGCTTTATTGTCAGCCATGGTCATCATCTTTTGGGCCATGGTTGACCATGGTCACTTCAGTGCAATTGTTTTCACCGTGATACAGGGATTCCCAAAGGTTTTCAGGATTTTTTTTCACCACTGTGAAGCTCTGTGACGTAGGTTGCCATTTTTATGATTTTAGTCTTAGTGTGTTCATACTGTTGCAGTTTTTTTACAATTGATATATTATTTTTGCCCCTCGTTATCAAGCAAGATAGGTATAGCTCAATTGGTAAGTCATCAGTCTTGTGATACAAGGGTCCCCGGTTCAATTCCCGGTCAAGGTAAGTTGATTTTCTGTCGCCATATAATAATGTACCTAAACATTAGATGGGAACTATACTAGTGTATAAATGTGTAAAACCATAGGGATGTTTTTTTTTTCAAAAAATGGCACCATTGCCATCTATAGTTGATCATGGACAATTTGCCATGCTTGACCATGGTCAAACATGGATAATTTGACCATGGTCAACCATGGTTAAACATGATCATATTGACCATGGTTGACCATGGTTAACCATGTTTTTGAAAAATGGCACGCCACGGCCAACCATGGTCAAAACATTCCAAAGTGGCCATGGTCAATCATGGTCAAAACTATGCATGTTTGACCATGGTCGGAAGTGGTGCCATTTTTCAAAAACATGGTCAACCATGGCTAATATGGCCATGTTTAACCATGGTTAACCATGGTCAAACATGGAGAGTTTTTACCATGGTTGACCATGGTCACTTTGGGTTGTTTTTGACCATGGTTGACCATGGCGTGCCATTTTTCAAAAACATGGTTAACCATGGTCAACCATGGTCAATGTGATCCATGTTTGACCATGGTCAAGCATGGTCAAATTCTCCATGATCAACCATGGATGACAATGGTGCCATTTTTCAAAAACATGGTGACCCCCCCCCCCAAAAAAAACATCCCTATGGTTTTACACATTTTATACACCAGTATAGTTTCTATATTTTGTTTAGGTACATTATTACATAGTGACAGAAAATCAACTTACCTTGACCGGGAATTGAAACGGGGACCTTTGTATTACAAGACTAATGACTTACCAATTGAGCTAACCTATCTTGCTTGATAATAAGATGCAAAATATAATATATCAATTGTAAAAAAAGTTTCAACAGTATAAACACACTAAGTAAAGACTCAAAAAAATGGCGACCAACGTCACAGAGCTTCACAGTGGTGAAAAAAATCCTGAAAACCTCAGGGAATCCCTGTATTGCAGTGAAAACAATCGCACTGAAGTGATCATGGTCAACCATGGTCAAATGAGGTGATAAACATGTGTTGACCATGGTAGAAGTGACCATGGTCAACCATGGCCCACAAGGTGATGACCATGGCTGACAATGCTCAGCCATGCTAAAGCATGGTCGACCATGGTATACCATGGGGACCATGGTAACCATGGTTGACCATGGTCAAGCCACCATGGATGATCATCACTGACCATAGTCAACCATGGGCAGCCATGTCTTGACCATGGTTGACCAACAAGAATGGTGTGGCACATATATGCATACATCATCAGTGCATTGTGGGAGTAGAATGTTTTTTTTTTTTTTTTTTTTGTCTGGCAATGCTGGGAATAATGCTGGGAATGCTGGGAATCGCTGGGATTAGGCGCGAGTCCCACGGCCGGAGGAGGGGTGGAAAAGAGGGGCATAATGAGAGGGGGAGGGGTGGAGCTAACCTATCTTGCTTGATAATAAGATGCAAAATATAATATATCAATTGTAAAAAAAGTTTCAACAGTATAAACACACTAAGTAAAGACTCAAAAAAATGGCGACCAACGTCACAGAGCTTCACAGTGGTGAAAAAAATCCTGAAAACCTCAGGGAATCCCTGTATCGCAGTGAAAACAATCGCACTGAAGTGATCATTGTCAACCATGGTCAAATGAGGTGATAAACATGTGTTGACCATGGTAGAAGTGACCATGGTCAACCATGGCCCACAAGGTGATGACCATGGCTGACAATGCTCAGCCATGCTAAAGCATGGTCGACCATGGTATACCATGGGGACCATGGTAACCATGGTTGACCATGGTCAAGCCACCATGGATGATCATCACTGACCATAGTCAACCATGGGCAGCCATGTCTTGACCATGGTTGACCAACAAGAATGGTGTGGCACATATATGCATACATCATCAGTGCATTGTGGGAGTAGAATGTACAGATTGACTTTAGCCGGGAACCCCCAAACCATGTAATGCCATACATTTTAACCAATTCCATTAGGCTGTTAATTGTGGCCACCATTCAACCCATGACTTTTCTTAGTTCTTCTTCAGAGCTGAATATAGTAGTGGACAAGTGTAATTATTATCATTACCCCATGGATCTCCTAATTAACCTAAAGCTCTGCATGATTTTGAATATTTTTTCTCGCAATTCTTGGGCCATAGGACACTTGTAGTGACCATGGTCAACCATGGTCAAACATGTCAATTTCTTAATGCAGTGACCATGGTCAGATACACGCTCCTTGAAGTGACCATGGTCAACCATGGTCAGACATTACAACCACTAAGTGTCATGTACAACATGGCTAGACAATCAGTTTCCTAATTTAGTGACCATGGTCAAACATGGTCAGCCATGGGACTACCTTGTTCAACCATGATCAGACTTGAGTTACTAGGTTAGTGACCATGGTCAGTCACAATTGCACTGAAGTGACCATGGTTGACCATGGTCGGTCAACCATGGTCAGACAAGGTTGACCATGGTAAACTTGAAGTGACCATGGTCAACCATGGCCCACAAGGTGATGACCATGGCTGACAATGCTCAGCCATGCTAAAGCATGGTCGACCATGGTATACTTGAAGTTACCATGGTCAACCATGGTCAAGTCAGGTGATGACCATGGCTGACCATGTTCAGCCATGCTAAAGCATGGTCGACCATGGTATACCATGGGGACCACGGTTGACCATGGTAAAGCCACCATGGCTGATCATCGCTGACCATCGTCAACCATGGTCAGCCATGTTTGGACCATGGTGACATGGTGGACCATGCTAGATGGTTGACATTTCGCCTAGGAGAGAGAGCTAAAAATATAAATAATTGTAACCTACATAAGAACACTGTGTAAAATTGATACGGTCGACCAAAATTGGGCACACTCAGTATAACATTCAAACCAAAACACCTTTAAAACCTTAGATTTTGACGGGGTAAGTGCAAAAATAGTAGCCTTTTCTGACACCAAACTTTGAATACTCCGGACAAGGCTATAGCGATCGGGTACCTGGCATTTAATGGCAGAGTTGTATGATGTTTTTTAATAGTCTATTTTGATGGTTTTGCCATTTATGAGGAGAGCTTCAAACCAGCAGCAATATGAATGGGAGCCATTAGAATTACCAAAAAAGTTAGATCCTCTCTGCACAACAGGACTGCAGAAATTGCAGGAATGCATTGGAGTAATATCCTCATTTATTCCAATGTCAATTTTAAAGCCGTACTTGCAAAGGCGAACCATGCAAGAGTGAATACTAGACTACAAAATACTGCCATGACTTTCTTGTATATTAGCAATGTAGCTAGGTTAATTGGTGGTAGTCATTTCCTGTTGTGAGACATGCACCATTGATGCTCTTCTTTGATTGTTTTTGTTTTGTTTCAATTTGAGTAGAAAGTATATGAAAAACAAACCAAACTGCCCCACCCCCAAAAAAAAAAAAGCCTGACCTGTGACAAACTCCGTAGATAGATAGATAGAATATGCCTTCAGCTTTCAAATATTTATATGATGTTTAGAGTAGAGCAAAAAAAAATGCCAATTGCATATAAATTAGGAAAAATCCCGGGATAAAAGTGTGCAAATTTATCCATACAAAATCCTCCCATTTATGGTCTTATGAAATATTGTATATATAGAATAACAATTATAAATATCAAATGGGGGTATGACTCATCATTTGACAAGTGTTTGTACCTTCGGGTCATTTATGGCTTAAAAAAACACGTTACTCTCTCCAAATTCACTACTAAACCATTATTAGGTTTGTAATCAATAATTTTCTTCAAAAAATATTACATAAAAAAAGGATTTCAAGGAAGGAGGTCAAATTTTATTTGCTTAAAATGCAAACATGTCCAATTGAACGACTTATTAAATGAACAAATAACCATTCCGTCAAGGACTATTACTGCAAAATGTGACGTACGCCCAGTGGCATCTGTCCTATTTTATGCCCGTCCTGGAACCATTTGGGCATTTATTGATAAACGTATGACACTTTTTTTTAACACTTGATTTATTCCAGGCCAATGCACTTCCTCACAGCTAATCCACTTTATTTGATTTTGTGCCATCTTAAAGTCAAGTCACACATCCGTTGGTGCCATCGGTGTTTGTTAGTTGAAATAGGCCGGCACTTAGTGCCCATAAAGACAAATGAATTGACCGAAAACTGCCCATCAACAAAAGCAGGTGCCTTTAGATGGGTCATATCTGCCAAACTGCCCATTAATCTTTACGCCGTAATTTGCATGGGAGTATATTAACCCCCGAATTGCAGGCGCTATGTTGCTCATCGTGTTTTGATAGAGTGTGGTGAGGGATGATGATGCTCGTTTCATCCGCACATTGGTGGGCTTTGTATTATTTTTCCCCTCCCATCGAAATTGACGAGGTGAGAAGATTGCACGTGTCTGCCAGCACAGTTCGAGGCACACTTTATATCAATATCAGCCTTGTCATTCGACACACTCGAAAAATGCCGAGTTGAAATTGATGCCGATGCGAAATGGTGCTTGCCTACTCCCTGTCACATCGGTTTCTTGGCCACGTCAGTTGATGAAAAACCGACATACAAGGACTATGTTAAGAAAGTTTTTTGTGTGAGAATCGCAACTGACCAGCATTAATCTCATTGCGGTGATGGGTATAATCTTCCCTATGGATGTTGGCAAATGTTTTAAAGGGCTCTGACTTTTATGGGCTGTTAAAAACTGTTCAGTTTTATGGGTGGATGGTATTGATTCCTTATAGAACCACTCTTACTTATTTCATAGTCCACACCTAATCCGAACAGTTTTGGGGATGGACAAGTAAATTGATGAAAGGCATTGTCTATATGATATTATCATGAAACAATCTGACTAACATGGTGCATTTGGTGTGTACATGTGTCTTTGTGTGTGTTCTGTGTGTGTGTGTTTTGTGTGTATGTGCGGTGTGTGTGCATGCACTGGGTTATGCACATTGCATATGTGGTACAGATACGACAATACCTTGTGGGGACTTGTAAGTCCTTGTGGGGCTTATTCTGTTAAAGAAAGCCCGTCACCCAAAGATGTTTGAAAACAGTTGTCTAAAAAAATGGTTCATTTTGACACTAATAAGCAAAAAAAATTAACAGAAAACATCTTCAAATGCGCTTATACCATATTTAATTACACACACTGTCTTGGGCAATTTAATACACATTTTTGCTTCACTATCCAAAAGGCTCGACCAATTTTAACTCAAAAATTGTTATGACATGTTTTCGGTTCTATGCTTCAATGGAGGGGAAAAAACATTATATGAAAATTCAGACTATGATCGGGTCACCACCTTTAAAGTAGTTGCTTTGCAGAGCAACAGAAAGGTAATCATAGTTTTATTTAGATGTCATTTGACATAATATCTGTCCTGGGCACATGCGGAAGACAGATTGTCCAAAGGACCTTGTACTGAAAAAGAAAGATATTTTACATATCAAATGAGGACATCTTTTGGCCTGCCAATTTAGTTCAAAACAAATTTGTAGCTCAAAGAAAACCTGAGGGATGACACTTGAACTATTATACTGTCTGTCTGTGTGCATGATATATGTTTATGTATTTGACCTTGTTAATCTGTGTGGCGCTGATTTTCAAGCTTGTTTAATACGCTCTGCAATTTTTGTTTTCAAAAGCGAATATTTTAAATCAGTCAATAAAAAAAATAAAAAAAATAAAATGATTTTTAAATATTTCATCAAAATGAAGTTTTTGAAAGTAATATTTTGCGATCAGTTGTTATTGTTAAAGTGACAAGTAAACTTAAGGTATAAAATAAAGCTTTATTTAGGTGTAATGGGGTTTGATACTCAGTTACGTCCTTCGTGAAACATGTCAACCTGGGCTCTAATTCCAGTATGCGTACCTACCTACAATAGAAAAGGCAACTCGACCCCATGAGAAACTAACCTAGATCAACGGAAATCAATAGTAAACGGAAATAAAAGCTTCAACCTACTGCTTATGGATTGACCATGCGGTGGGTTTTGAAACAAACCTAAGTAGCTATACATTATTCAAAATTTGGGTAGGTACGCATACCGGAATTAGTAGCCAGCTTAACTCATTTCCGCCGTACTTTCTCTCTCACTTTTAATGTGCATGAGCAGGTTTTTGAGGTGTAGCAATCAGGAGAGTACTCCATTTCTTGTAGTCTTCGAGTCGGGTGGCTCACACCAAAGACCAGACCCGTCCTTTCTTTAGATGTCATTAGTGCTCATTCTGGAGGTCTTTCCTTGTTTGCATTTTGCCTTCCACCACTAACTTGTAGCTGCAGAGTATTTTTTTCCAAGCATGTATGATGAATGGTTGTCAGGGCCAAATGAAGCCTCAGCTTTCTGTTAGATATGGTACTTCTCAGAGTGTGTCAAATCATTCAAACTTTATCCCAGTGCCCAAGCATTGTCTTCCAAGATATCTCAAAAACTCTGCGTAACCCATGTGGACAGGTCTGCTTTTTAAGAGTCCATGACTCCCGTCCATTGGTTGCAACAGAGAAAGTAGTATGTAGTAAGATATGTATCTGAGTGTTAATAATTGAATCATCCTGCCTTTTCAAAAATCTTCTCCATGCCATGGAAACATTTTTTATAGCAAGGGCATTAATATTGCTTGATTTCTTCCTAGCAGTGATCAATTGCGTTTAATGTAGGGCAACAGTTTGCACGCAGTGAAGCAGATGACTCCAGAAGAAAATGTGTAAATTATTGGCAGAGGGGTGGTAGCGTCAGGGATGATTTATCTCCATGTGATTGTTCAAATACATCTATGCAGCATATATCAGGAGAGAAAGATCTTGATGGTTTGGAAGGGTGGGGGCAATTAGCATTTGGGGCATGAATATCAATAAAACCTCCATTATGCAGATGACACCACTCTGATATGTGTAGTCATGCATCAGCATTGATGGCACTCTTAAATGCTGTGGAGAAAGCAAGTGAGAAGAGAGGTCTTATAATAAATGTCAAGAAGACAAAAATCAGTCATTGATGAGAACTGGAATGAGGACAAGCTCTTCTCTATTGGGCTGGTAGCAATGTGACGTAGTAACAACATTATGAGTACGCGTAGATCATACAATAATGCACAGGTGACTGCTCGAAAGAAAACAAGTCCCTCCTTAAACCACCCATTGAATTTGGCATATGTTTGCTCTGTTATTTAATATTGAAGTTTGTAAAGAAAAAAAAAAAATTTTTAAATAAAACCAATGTAACACAATTACAACCACAACCAGAACAACAACTATATCCTGTCAAAAATATTGTCTTACATTTGAAAAAACCTCCTGTGAAAATTTCAAGGAAGCATGACACTTTCAGTTAATCCATATCTGTATCAAAATTTTAGTAACCTTTTCCATTTGCTCTTTAAATTTGGATTGTAAAAATATTTTTATGAGAAATAAAACCCCCATTCAGTGAAAAAAACGCAGTCTCATGCATGGTTTTGATTAGTTTTATTTCACTTGTTTTTTTTTTACCCTTGTGCATAAACAAGGAGAATGATTTTCACATCAAACACAAGCCAGCAAGATTCCAGTCCTGAGACAAACTTTATTTAAACCTAATTATACTTTAGTTTTGTTCCTATAAAACACAATAAATGTAATTAGACATCAAAAAAGGGTTCCTGTCCCAAATTTAATGTATTTTGTGTGATTTGAAGCGATTGCCTCCAACTAACCTTGATTTTGAGGCAGTCGTTGGGCTGTATACATGTCTGGATGGTTTCACTCTGCTTATGACAAATAGTCCAAGACCCACTAAGGTAGGTTTCTCGGTTAGGTCTGGGGAGTTAATCTTGATCTGCCGCCTTACCCATTAGACATAAAAAAACTGTTTGTTTGTCGTAATGGAAAAAATCTCCAGGCGCTCGGTCGGTTGTCAATTTTTATTTTTAATATCTTCTCAATGTTTTACTCTAAAATGACTACAAGGAGGCTATATTTAAAAGAATTTTTCAATGACATAGCAAGAATTTTATTTTACCTGTGTAGTTAGTTTTGCTTTTGGTGTCTTGCTTTGGTTTTATTGTTTTGTCTTTGTGTTGGTAATAAAAAAAATATTTTTTTTGAATTGTGATGGCAAATAATGGGGGGTGGGCGGCCAGACAGAACCCGGCCATGAAGCAGGGCCCACAATATATTTTTTTATTTGTGCTATTTGCATAAAAAACTTTGAGCTCGGCAGCTTTTTTTAGGTCGGTTGGGTCTATGCCAAACAAAAAATGCCTTACTCAAAATGAATTGCACAACAAACTGATACATATAGGACAAATAGGGCCAGTGCATGTACAAATTGCTTCCACACAGCACTTTATCGGTGATTCACTTGAATGAAATCAAAATATTTGAAAATGTGGCGGAATAGCTTAAAAGTGAAGGTTAAAGTCTCTAGGATTCTCATAGGGTATTTTTTTTGCAAATGACAAAATTTACAAAAAGAAGACAACGCTATGTTCAAAGATTTGCAGTGCCATTTCATTACTTGTTGCATAAAGTGTCCGTACAGACAATACATGACCTAAAATATCTAATTCTGTCTGTGTTAGGTTGCTTTCAGCATAACACTTGTCGGTATGTATGGATACCTATCTTGTTACAGGTTTGCAAAAATCTGATTTTGGGAGCTTTTTTTGTTATTTTGATTTTCTGATTTGGCAAATAACTGATTTTGGCAGAACAAGGAAAGAAAATAAGAAAATTACATGTTAGAGAGTTAAGAGTCTTAAAGACAAAGTTAAGGTTAAATTAAAACTAACACTGCCATTTCCAATACAAAGCTTGGACTTTCATATAAAAACAAAAAAAACTTGCCATTGTCTTAAAAAATGCTCCAGCAAAATGGGAATGACATTGTAATTTGAGATTTGGACCAACGAAACCTGAGTAACATACTCTAATAAATGTAAAGGAGTGAAAATTTCACCCAAAAGAGTGAAATCTTGTAAACCACTCCAAAAGAGTGGTTTGTACTAAAAAGAGTGAATTACACTCAAAAAGAGGAAAAGTAAAAATTATCAAAAAGAAGTGGATTTCCACTCATTTGGGGAAGTTTAAAACGGACAACACTTTGGGAGTTTAAGGTTAGGATTATCGGCTATGATTCGTGACCCGCCAGATTGTTGATGAAATTCTCATGAATGTTGGAGTGGTGAGGTTGAAAAGAAAAGGGTTTGTGCCAAATTTTAATTTTTTCCAAAAAGGGTTTTAGAGATATGTCACGTAATGCTGTTTCAAATTCCATAGACTTGTACAGGGGCGCTTTTTGGCAGTATAGAAAATGCTACTAACTATATCTTGTGTAAATTTGATGAAATTTCATTGCGGCCAAGTATGATTTTTCATAAAAATCTAGTTTTACACATCTTTCTATGGGAAATAGGCATATAGAGGGCACTATAACATACAAATTACGACCTTTGTAGGCCTATATGGCAAGATTTCCGCAATGGATTTTTCTGATTTTTACAGTGGTAATAGCTCTTGCATGTCCCTACTTATATCAGTTGTCAAAAATTGTGTCGCCATTGTTTAAAATTGCTCTAAAAATAAAAGAGACAATTTGCATGTGGTCAAACAGCTGTGTATCATTGGAAAGAGGGGATTTGTGGCTTTAAGATGGCATTAATTATTTTGATGTAATTTTACACAATTACCACAAAAATTGGGAAGAAGTTTTGTTGCGTTTTTATTGACACAACCTGTATAACATCCTTGATGAGAATGCTACATAATCCACAAATTTTAATCTCTTGCACAAAGGACATGGTCACTGGCTAGCCCAGGTGGATCAAACAAAGAATATAAAGCCTGCAGCCAAGCAGTCTAAAAATGGACTCAATGTGACTTTTGCTCATTCCGTCATACCAGGTTACATATGATCAGTGGAGTGACACCACTGACCTCTACACATGGATAGCCGGCCACCGCACAGTTGAATGGTCACTGAGTGAAACAACAGGAAGTTGTTTTTTTACCTATACAATGTGGCGGAAACAATGCATACACCTGCTGGTGCACATATTCCACACAGATGTTCTATTGTTTGACAAGGTGTATGCATTGTTTCCCGCCATATTGTATATGTAACAATCCAACTTCCTGATGTTTCAATCACTGACCTCTACACATGGATAGCCGGCCACCGCACAGTTGAATGGTCACTGAGTGAAACAACAGGAAGTTGTTTTTTTACCTATACAATATGGCGGAAACAATGCATACACCTGCTGGTGCACATATTCCACACAGATTTGTCGATGTTTGACAAGGTGGTATGCATTTTTTCCCGCCCTATTGTTTAGAGGTCAGTGAGTGACACCTGTCCTGTTAAACATATTAATGGCTGGTATTCTGAAAGGGAGTCTGACTTTAGACCTGAGTTTAAACCAGGTTTAGTCCTACATGAGTGGACCTTTTTTCCTTCCAACTTACTGTAAAAGTCAGATGTAATGGGTGAGAAAATTCCTCATGGGATGGAACAGCCCATCCATGAGGAATTTTCTCACCCATTATCAGCACATTTTTAGAGTATGTTGGAAGGGAAAAAAGGTCCACTCATGTAGGACTAACCATGGTTTAAACCCAGGAGTAAAGTTAGACTCCCTTTCAGAATACCAGCCTATAATAATTAAAAGAAATGCAATCGGAACACCATCCAAGTAGGAAGCTTCATTGCAAATATTTATTACAAGCAATATTGTACTCACTACTTTTTTTTTAATTACAGCATTTAATACAGCAGCAATATGGTCCACATTTATCTATCTCATTTTTTTTGATAAGCATACACTCTGAATAAATAAACGATACCTTTATACTTAATCTGCCAAAAAATATAGATCCATTGATCAACTTATAGTATATTTTTGTGCCATTTCTGTACACTATTGCAAATTTTACATTGTTTTTAAGGTGATGCTCAGCTGGAAAATTGCCTACACAGTGAACATTTCACCTACTGGGTAGATGCATGATAAGAGGTATCACATATACACATATAAAGTAGGCAGCGGTCCCCTCTGATATAACATTTGCTACTTTCTTGCTGGAGCTATATATATTACAATACAATACTGATTGTCTTATGGGAACAACACTTCAAATAGCGGTGAAGTACTTCACCCCACTTAGTAAAATAATCAAACTAAGCCCGGGGTTTGTTTTCCCGGTTTATTACACAAGTGGAGAGCAAGTGTTTTGAGCAAATGAACATGCCTCTTTAGGGAGTGACTCGATTGTACTGACATGAAAACACTGCTTAGTGCCTAGATAACAGAAACCAGGGTGCCCACAAATGATGCACATTTGAAGTAAGGATGAAAGGTTGTTAGTTTGAAAATTCCTGGACAAATTAATCAAAGTTGATTAATTGATAATAGTGGAGTAACAGTTTTATCATGAAACATGTCTTGTAAGTAAGTTACCTCAGGTGTAACAATGTGTTAGTAGTTTGAAAAGCGAGGCACATTTGGCTAATGGAGCTGTTGCCGTGCCCACTTTACTATGCATGAGTAAGCATTAGGAATAATTCATGTAGCTATCTGACGATGCTTTAGGGATATGTAAGTACTGTGAAAAAGAGAGCAAAGGCTAAAAAATAGTACAACCAGTGTTGTTAAGTTGAAACAAACTAAGTACTTATATATTTCAGTTGGGATGTTTACTATTATTATGGCTTGAGAAGTAAAACGAGTTATGAGAACTTACTGGTCTGCCCAGAATCCCGTAATTTTACACCAGAAGACGAATTATCTAATAACGTTTATAATACAGTTGACTGCATCCGACATATTTTATTTCCTACTGAAATCGTATACACGTGAATCAAATGAGAAGCCAGTGTAAAACTCTTGTTAATTAATGTAGTGGTACAAATCAGTGACCCCCACCAATCATGTGTACGCTTCACTTATTGAGTCCACGTAAAATTCAACTGAACTAAAGTAAAAATGCACACAGTACTGGTAGGGATGTAGTTTGAACCAGAGCATTAACCCATCACTGATAGCTCATTTGAATGACCGTGTACACCATATCCTCCTATGTTATTCTGTGTCCATATGGCACATCATACCATGTTTCTTTTAAAGAACTGATTACACATTCTTGGATTTCACCCTATCTGATCAACCCATTTGCCGTGTCAAAAATTGACTAGTATTCTACCTATATAAATACACTTCTGTTGAACCAGAGCTGCCTACGGAGTGACAACTTGGAGCGAGTCAAACAAAACACAAGCACTGCATGGTCTTCATACAGACCCATTTGGTGTGTTCTATAGAGCTGATAATAAGCATGTGCACGGTGGTTTAACTTTTGTAGTGTTTTT
The DNA here is from genome assembly GCA_023653785.1 of Ophioderma brevispina. Lineage (NCBI taxonomy): Eukaryota > Metazoa > Echinodermata > Ophiuroidea > Amphilepidida > Ophiodermatidae > Ophioderma > Ophioderma brevispina. Next base: position 60,338 of record JAMKCH010074369.1, on the reverse strand, counting down.
TTTTTGTTTTTTTTTGTTTTTTATTTACATGCTGTTGTGACTGACAAAGACACTTGCTGGCCATGCAAATGAAATGAAACCTAAATCTATGTCATGTCACTATTCTCTCTTTTTTTCTACAGATAAAAGCCAAGAAATAAATATATATAACTTCAGTATTACTTTTGTTACACACACTAATTATTGAAATTAAAATGTACTTCTTTTTCCCCTTCAGATATTAGGTAGGGCTTTGGTTAAAGCTTTTAAAGTTTTTAATAAATAAATCCACCATTTTAAAAAATAAATTATATTTTTTAAATTAATTATTCATCTTAAAACTGCCATACCTCAATTTTTTAAAGGATTACATTGCATTTCAGTGATACAAAGTACAAAAGGGTTACTCAAATCAATACTTTTCCTCCTTTTACACAAGTGAAAACCAAAATAATTTACCCCTTTATTTTTTTAATATTAATTAGTTCAAACCCTTCCATAATAATTTAGTTTCATTTGGTCTCATTTCCAAATATAATTCTTAACCCATTATTTCAGATTGATAATCTTAATAAAAAAAATTCCCCCTCCATATGTCCAAAAATAGTATAGTATCTATTTGATAGTCCAATGAAACTCCAAAAACTGTTTTTATTGTCCTCCCAGCACTCCTTTGCATGTTGACCATGTGTTGAGCGCCAGCTTGCTCTTTGTGGGTTTGTGGCAACCTTCGTAGCAGTCTGTTGTTGGTAAGAGGATGTATCGGGCGCATGTGACACATTCTAACAAGCAATTTTTGCGTCTCCTTTCCCTTTCCATGAGAACTTCGGCACCGTCACTGCTCCGCTGTACTAAGCGATTCAACGCAAAGGCTTCTGTGTCATCAGTGTCCGCGGCATCTAAAAGTGCAGCACCGAAGGTTTCCCCAAGAAGTAGTAAGACCAGGCAGGATACCATTACTGTCTTCATCTGTAGAAACACAAAATAGGAAAAAATCATTGTTTTGTTTTTAAATAAGAAGCCTCGTTGTATATGGCACACAATCGGATTCACTCGGGTTAAAGGGATTACAGCGATAATGTGAGAATATAAAAAAAATGTGGAAATGCATCTTTTTTAAAACTTATAAATCAGGAATAAATGTGTACAAATACAAATAAACTGCATTATTTGTAGAACACAACCACCAAATAGTGAAAAATGAAGTATGTGAGGAAATTTGTTATACCATCTCCCGCAATAGACATATATAGCAGATGGGGTCTCAAATGACAGAAAAACAGGTCGGGTGCACCATATTCAGCTTTAATATCAAAAGATATTCCACAGGGAAAGTGCTTTTCATCACAAGTCGGAATTTTTATTGCCGACAGATAGAAATTACAGAAGTAGATAAAAAGTATGCCTGTCTTTAATTCAAGGATTTCAAGGCCAACCACTTGCAGGTTATGTTAGGCATATCATGCGAAAAAGTAAACACAAATTAAAAATATGAAATTTTGCTGATTTTTTTGACATTTGTTAGCAAAAAATCACTGATGTCCTTTAATTTAGCAAGAAATAAAGCAAGAAATAAAAGAAAGACAGCAAAAGGAAAATGAAAAAAAATATGGCAGAAATAGGTTGCTGAAAATAATAGGTAGTCTATAATGCAAAAGAGGGGGAATTTAACTCTTTTGGAAGTGACTCAGGGGCCCACTCTAAAAAGAGGAAATTCACAGCTTTCAAAGAGAATTACCCTTTTGGGTCAAATTTTACTCTTGATAATTTAACAAATGATAAAAGGATATCATTTTGTAATATCCAGATCAAATTGAACCAAAAAGTGTTCTTTTTAAGGTATGAAATTTCACTCCTTTTTGGGAGTGGGGCCTGTGTAGTCACTCCAAAGAGTGAAATCACTCTTTTGCATTTAGAGATAGATGTATTTATGGGAAAATCAAATGTGTGTACCTCTGAACTATTATTAAGAGATCCCCACTGGTTTCCATATAACATTAGCCAAACTAGTATTAGTGAAACTGAATTACTATTATTTCTGCCGCTGATCAAAGCAGACCGAGCATTCACAAATGCTGTTGACAAATTAAAAGATTGTCTTAAAGAGACATGAGACCATTTCCAGATGAAGGAACCCACATTTTTTCAAACCCATTTTTTATTGCATATTGGAATGCTTATCCAATGATTAGATAACACCTGAGGTGAATAAGCCAACAAATATGCCATCTTTGTTGTAATTAGATGATTATTAGTTATTTTCTGTCGTTTGCATGACAGAAAATAAAGCAAGGTTTCTATAGGGATTATTACAATAGCAAGCCAGTTCAAAACAAGGTAGCAGTTTTCTTTTTTACTTATTTGTACATGTACAATAAACATTTGAAATGTTCTCCGTAGGTGGGTTCTTACAATGATCCAGTACAATTGACAGAATTGTATCCTAAAAAAAGCTCCTCTTGTCACTTTAATGCCCATGATACTTCCAGTTGCAGTGAGCGATTTTCTGATTGTGAGCATGTGTAACACCGGATCTTGGGTGTCAAAATCCGTATTGCGCTGACAATTGCCTCACTTGCACTGGAGAAGTATATCATGGAAATAAAGGTTACGGTTACAGAGAAGTGTGCCAATTTTCTTCTTTCTTTTTTTCTGTTTTAATTTTTGTATTTTTATTGGTTTTTGGTTTTTTTCAAAATGTTTTCAATTCCCCCAAAAAAGTCAAAATTTTACGTTTTTTATTTTTTTCGAAATTTTAAAAAATGGTCAAATTGTTGTGAAAAAAATATATTTATTTTTTTTTGTTCTCAAAGAGTAGATTACTTGTAAGATGGTATTTTAAGATATAATTGTCATTTCTTTGATTACAATCAAGACAAATAACTTATGATTATTTTAATTTTTGTCAAAAAAATCCAAATTAAAAAAAAATATTTTAAAAACTCTCAAAAATGAATCACTTTATTAAGAAAATTTTGATTACTAACTATCTCTTGAAGTCTATATACCTTAGGTTCTTCCCTCTAGGCTAGAAATAATAAATACCACAAAAATAGGACAGCTTTTTTTTAAATAAAGAAAGAATATTATGAATTAAGTGAATCTGATTTCATAGTGATTTATCTAGGGAGCGTAATAGCCAATAACCGTACTTTAATATGTTACTCACAATGCGCTTTACTACACACACAGTGACAACAACGACAACAACTACAACATGCATGTTTCCTCTTATTAGCACCATGGTTTATCAAGTAAGTAATAAGTTCCAACTATTATCAAACAGTTGTGCTTGGTGAATTATTAATGTGCCTATAGCTTGATGACACTTAATGGAGACAGTAGAAGTTAATATAGTCCATCTTGAAATATTTTACCATTTAAAGTAATTTAGATACAAGGAATATGTTTATTTGACTTGTATGTAGACAACATTTCACCCACACCAAAGTGAATAGATGTCTGCTATTTGCTATTTGCGTATTGCTATTTGCATTGCCTACTTGACAAGATAGCAAGAGTGATCTCTCTACCTTTACCATTTTTTTTTCAACATAAATTAAGTTTTCACAATCCTCATAACCATTTAGATCATAAACATATATGTGATTTAATATATGTGACAGTCTTTTTAAACTACACATTGAAATTGCTCTCATAGCTGTAAGTGACATATTGGTTTAAAATCAGATAACCTTATCAAAGCTACCAATTGGATTGTTATTAAAGTAATATTTCTGCCACATCCATGCAAGATTTTGTAACTTTTTCTTGTAATCAGTCCAATCCCATTGATAGTAATAGTTGTCATCCTAATGTGCATCTATGGTCATAGAGAACATACTCTAGCACTAAAGTACTGTAGCGAACCTTCTCACTCTTACTTTGTTGATCTTTCTTTCTTTCTTTTCAAAAATAGTTATTTTTTTTAATTGAGTTATGAGTGGGAAAAAAAACAGATTTCACCTGGAGGATTGCATTACTGGCAAATATAAAAAAAACATTTCTGATAAACTTTCTTAGAACTTTTGTAAATAAGAAATTTGCTGTAGGTTTTTCAAGTAGTTTTACAATATGAGGAATGGCTCCAAAGTGTTGTGACTCACTGACAAAATAGCTTAAGTGACATTAACTTAATTGATGCTTGAAAACAATTTGAAATGCATATTGATGTAAATTACTGTCAGTTGGCCAATTCAGATAATTCCAAATTAGGTTCTCTTGTGATCAATTCATATGAAAACTTGTTAGGGCAATCATACTATAATCAGTATATATATTGCATAGTTTACTTATGTAACTATGTCAGCACAAAGTGAAATATGACATTCCTCTGTGATCCATTTGAAGCAGTTAACTTGCTACTTATGTAATGTGTTAATTTGTTATTGTCAGTGAAGATTTCTTGCAAGGTATGTATGTAACCTGAAATTAGGCCGAACTGCTGCTTTGTCGATCTGCATCGGACACTAATGTAAATAATAAAGAGACCAACATTGTTGTCCAATAAAAGAATGATGGTGAGACTTTTGCTTGATAAAGTTTCACTGTAACTTTGAGGATAATCGTGTAAATGATTGGACTTTAATGTTATGTATTCCATTGCACTGGCACATTTGAAAAATAGTGCACCCTCTAGACTTTTCAAAATTGATATTTTTGTATGGTTATAAAGCTTTTATATACATTAGTCCTCACCTGAAATTATTAAGCCCAAGTCAGCGTGCTTAAACAGAACAATTTTATAACTAATGTCGTTGGCGACATTAATTCAGCAGATGACATGGAAATGGCGTGTATCACAAGAAAACACATGCCACAGTTGATTCACATGGCATGCACCTTATTTGACTGGACTGTGACCTTTGTGGTTTTATATCAATGAGTATGAGTCTATGTTATTCATGTAATAGACACATTTGTTGATTAAAATTATGGCCAATTTAAAGTTAGCCTACAAATTACCTGGACGTCTTTAGCCTCTTATTAATGTCCCCCTCTGCTTTTGGATGTGTTATTTTTATGTGTAAAATATCTCTATTCTTCCAATGGTCTAGATTAGCATTTGTGAGCAAATTGAAGAAATTTCATATTTTCTGAAAATGTGCCAGTGCCGCTTCAAATTTCACCCATAACTATAAGTGACATATTGGTTTAAATCAAATAACCTCATCAAAGCTACCTACCAGATGAATACTTTTCTCTACATTTATGTAAAATTATTAAACCTTATCTAGGCAATCAGTCCAATCCTATCAGAAGCGGCCTAGTGCAATTGCCATCCCTGTGTGCAGATCGTGCGGGCACAGTTAGCGAAGGTTAACCTAGTACATATAGCAAATCTCACTGTAGGTTTGCTGAACTTTACTTAATTTGAAAATTCAGTCATTTTCAAATTAAGTTATGAATGAAAAAACAGTAGTTGAAAGTTTTACCTGGAGATTTGCATAACTGGAAAAAAAGAAAGCACTCTTAGACCTATATACCTAATCAGAAATTATAGGTTTTGAAGAGTAGCACAACTGGGAAATGTCCCCAATGTGCCATGACCCGCTGATATTTTGCAAGTCACGGATGGTGTATTCAAATTAGTTTAAATGACATTAACTTAATTGATGCTTGAGAACATTTTGAAATGCCTATTGATGGTAAATCTTTAAGAGGCTAAATTACTGTCGGTTGGCCAATTCAGATCATTCCAAATTAGGTTCTCTTGTGATCATTCCATGTGAAAGACATTTTAAGGTCATGAATTAAAGGCGGCATACTGCAATCAGCATAGATGCACATTTTTGGCATGAAAACTTTATTATGTTAGCATGTTGGCACAACATTGAAAGTGAATATCACTTTCCTCTGTGATCCATTTCAAGCAGTTAACTTGCTACTTAAGTAATGTGTTAAGTTGTTATTGTCAATAGAGCTTTCTTGCAAGGTATGTAACCTGAAATTAGGCCATACTGCTGTTAAGTTAATCTGCATCAAACAATAATGTACTTCTACACTTGATGGCTAATAAAGAGACTGACGTTGTTTTTATTCAATATTAAAAATTATGTTGGTAATATTACTTAATAAATGTTGCATGATTGGTTGCTTGTGGTGATTTCAAGTGTCATAATACATTTTGAAAGTTGTTGCTTATTTGGAATACCCTTTTAGGCAAAACAAAAAAGTAAGAAAAAAAAATGGTCAGCAAATACCCTTAGAATAGAAATCCATCTTGTAAATGAATAAAAGAAAACTACTCACAAATTGTTGCTGCCATCCCGAGTAGTGTTTACTCAGAATAAATAATCTAATAGCTATAATTATGCTATAGCTAATAAAAACATTGTTTGAAACTTTCCCAGGTAATACTACACTTGGCACTTGGTAAGTAAGTATCCGTAGATGTTGATTTGCACGTTTGGATAGCAGGCCCCCTTTGTGTATCAAGCCTGTTTGGACATATCAGGTTACCCTCCAATGATATCCAATATGATATATACAGTTAGCACATATTTGTCTCGCTTCAGGCTCTTTCAAGACGTGCGTCAAAAAGTCGCAATTCTTCTGAGTATTTCTTGTTTGTATTTTAGGGGTAAAATGACAGGATGACCATATTGAATGAAGGGAATGGATCAATTTGGATTGTCAAGTTTAAAGACAACTGTCTATGTCATAAAATGAAACTTCGATATCTTACTATATTGTAATAATCTACTATACACAAAGCTGTCACTGTCAATTTTGAGCCATTTCAATATTGAGGTTGACTAATTGGTATTGACTCTAAAACCAGGTGCACATCATGAAAAAGGGTAAGAGAAAACATTAAAAAAAATCTAATATTGACAGGTGTTTTTCAGATTAAAAGACTTTCCAGTTTGTTATTTTTGGCTTATTATCTATACTACTAAAAATGAGATCTGTCTGTCTGTCTGTCTGTCCAGCTATGCCTTTTGTTATGCTTTGAAACATGGGGCATAAGGTAGGGGAGGCCAGCCTGACCTTTGTTTGCAGGGTTTCAGAGTGACCCATAAGGTCAAAAGTCAACTAGAGGTCAATTTGCCATATGATCACCAAATTGGGTTAAAAGGACCACTGACCTGAGTCGCTGACCTGAGCACAGAACAAATCTGAGGTCAAAGGTCACACATGGGTCAAAGATCACACATGGGGAAATGCACTAGTACGTAACAAAATTAAACAAAAACAAAACCAAATTGGCTTACTGCACCCATTGGTTTACGTGCATTTAAGCCAATGGGTGCAGTGAGCCCATTTTGCAAAGTATAAATATAGCCTTATTTATTTGTCCTCGTGGGCCATCATAGAGCATATGATCTGTCTGTATTCCCCTCACTATGTGGTAAGGTATGCTAATCTACCAAGGGCTCTGGCCTTGGATGAGCATATGTAAACAACAGCTGGCCATGCATGTCCTGGGTATCATAAATCATACTAAAATACAGGGGATGTATTTGCTCAATACAATGGTGAATGAAAGCTATTGAACTGAGCCATGGGAATTGTAATCTTATAGCTCATAGTGCCTAGACATGACCTCATTTACCTAGATAAATTTAAAAAAGAATAATTGCACCATCTCAAAGTATAACAAAACATCTAATTAAGATATGTATACGATAGAGCCCTTTCACAGAAGGTAAATTATGTTGAATGGACTTTTTATTTGCCCTCCAGATCATCCAGGCATGCAAAGAATACAGTACATGCACCTGATTCACCTGAAAATTTCAGATATTTCTGCAGGTGATTCCATTGTATTCTCTGCATGCTTGGGTTGTTCTGGAGGATAAGTCTGGCCAAGTTAACCCATTGACCTCCTGGGAAAGTGCCCTATACTCAAAATTGAGGGTATGCAATAGGATGGAAAAGAGAAGATATCCGTAGCTTCCCACAATGCATTGCTGCCAAATGAGATTGTTGTCCTACAGGTAGTCATGTGAATCGTTAGAGATGAAAACATTTTAAAATGCAAGGTGACTGATTAGTAGATGTTACTTTAGCAGGTTTCATCTCTAACGATTCACATCAGTACCTGTACAAAACCTCCAAGGAAGCAATGCATTGTGGGAAAGCTACTGATATCTTCTTTGGGGTGGAAATGAAAAGATATGTATTGTGTGACACTCAATAAAAGGTCATTGTAGTTTACAGTATAGTGACCAGAATTGAAGATAGAAAATTAAAAGTTAGTATTTATCTAAAGCCAATAAGTACATATGAACCTCCTATGTGGATGACCTCTTTGTGTGCAACAACCATCAAATAAGTTGGATTTGATATCTTAATAGATCTGCTTTGATAGAGCATTGCAGTCCCATGACACTGGGGAAGATGCATAACGTAGGCTGAAAATTCTGAATCCACAAAAATATCCCTGAAATTGCACAAAGTTTTCCAAAATGCGAGATCTGCCTTTCGACAACTCAGGTGACATTCTTGCCCGATTTTGAAATCTTTGCCTTACACATTCCCCAGTGACATGGGCTACTGCAAGGCACAAACTTCAATGATGATCAGTGCATTGGTACAATTCCAATAATCGTGTTTGTTAGAGAACCCAATACAATATTAAGTTTAAGTTTCGGGATAGAGTTATATAGATAAATGTTCACTGGTATGTAATTATATATTTTGGATCCTTGGTCTGACCCCGGGAAGTAGTGAACTAGAGAAAACCTGCCAACGGGACTGTTTAATATTATAGGAGTAGAATTCATATACTCTTGAGAGCCAACAAGTATCCCTTAATACTTCATTCAATAATTCAAATGAACCAATCACTACTCAAATTGGAATGACATTAAAGCAAATGTTGGTGAAGAGGAATAAGCAAAACCAGCATGAGTCCTCTGGTTCAAGTGGTAAAGTGGACAAAGTGCATTGCCAAAGTTGGTAGCTCTAGTGAGAGATTTTGTTCCGGCTTTTTTTTTTTTTTTGCTGTGTTGTATGGCATACAATTGTATTGCTTAAGTCTTTATGTTGCAACATAGCTAAGAACTCTGATTCCATGCGAAGGAAATGTGTGGATTTAAAAAATGCATTGTTCTCAAATTAAGTCAGTGGATGTTTAGAAAATCCACATAATAAAATCTTATCGATGGAATTCAATGGCGTTCATTAATTGAAAATGGAAGCATTGTACGAATACTTTTAATGACAGTTAAATTTTATAGGGACTTTCTTTCATAGTCTAAATCCACCTTCACCGGCATGCGTACATTGTTTCCATCCAATCAATAGCAGTGGTATGTAGATCCAAGGCAACACCATGGTGTGTTTTAAAAAATCTGTTCCAAAGGCATTCTATTAGATTGAAGGTGCCATTGAGGCCTAGATGATCACACACAGAACTTGTACTACACATAGATTGGTTTATCATTTTTCCCCTAAAATTGATAAAAACAACAATTCATATATTTTTTTTTAATTTTAGAAAAATGAGTATGAATTGTTATTTTTGTTGTGACTAATCCCATAAAATAAAAATTGCTTTTAAAGATTATCATATCTTATGGCAACAAGCCCAAGCCATCTTGTGGTAAACTTATGGTAAAATTATAATTTGACAGAACATTACAGCACAGTTATGCACTGATAGGGTGGTAAGTTTTTATAATCTTGTGGGTGTTAACCTTAACCCTATCCTAATTAACTCCTAGCCTATACCCCATGCAATTTGAAAAATAAATGGTGAATATGGAACTGATTCATTCAGACCTATCATATGGCAATGTGAATTTATGAGAATGACAAAAATACGAGATTAAACCTCATAAACCATAAGAAATGGTTTATTTGCAATTGTTCTATATACAAGTTTTGTTGTGTGGATGTTGTTGGTGGCAAATCCGTCCATCCACTGATTTTTTTTCATGACTGTGGTGGCTGGCCAACTCAGGAGTAGATTAAAATTAATATAACCTGTTGAATGATGTTAAAAAACCCATTTCCATACCTACCCAGACGGGTTGGTACATTCTCTGACCCCACTTTGCCTGACAACTCAGAATTTAACCGCTTTACGGAATAAAGTGCATGTGATAACTGGTTGTTTCTCCGTAAATGTTGCTGAATTCTGAGTCATGTCAGGCAAAGTGGGGTCATTAAATGTACCACCCCCTACCAACTTGATCTGTGTGAATCAGGTTGGGTCACAAATTAACTAACTCCTTTTCTGCTCATTTGGAGAGTCCTGTTGTTTCACACTGGATGCATCGCATTGGCATTCACCATTAATGGAAAGACAGTACATCATCATGGCAGGGAATGCATCCATGACCAACATGTTACACCTTTTAAGGATGTGGATTACGTTATGGGTTGGCTCACACTGCCCACAACAAACCATATTTCCATCGCGGGATTAAGCGGGCAGGACAAGGCCGGCTGTAGTCCTGCAACTCAATGACAATGAGTTTGGCCTGTAAAAATACAGTCCCCATACCTACCAAGCCACTTAGGAGCGATAGAGGTTGAGGAAATAGGAGAATGGGCAGATGGGGAGAAGTATGAACAAGGATATAGAGAATAATGGATTAGCCGCAGTAAAAAAGGTGTCAATGACTGGCTTTTTTACTGCGTACTGCTGAAGCAGGTTACTTTCACTGAAGAATAATTTATTCCTTTTACCATCTATCTCAATATATGAAAATGCATTGAATAAGAGTAAGTCCGTACTTATTTTAAAACGATTTTTCATGGATCTGTGTCCTTTGTTGCCTGAGGTACCTAAAAAAAATGAGATTTTTACATTTATAAGAATAATTGACCTTTCTGATATACAATTTTTCTCTACATTTTGCACCTTGATTAATGTAGGATTCTGACAATAACATTTGCAGGTTTACTGGTGAACAAGTAAGTCAAAACCAAAAACTTAAAGACACTATCAGGGATTCACCCGAAAGAGTCAAAATATTTTAAATTGCATGAATAGCTTTAAAATGACGAATATGTCAGTAGATTCTCATAAGTTTTTTTCCAAGCAAAAAATTGATAGAAAAGAAAGAAAACAGCAGTGTCCCAAGATAATGAGTCTCCAGTATATTTGTTGTAGTAAATGTCTATTGAAGTAATGCTAAAATATTCCGCTTTTGTGTCCTTTGCTTTTGATCCTATAACTTGTGAGGTATGTTGGGATACCTAACCTTTTTCAAAACATGCACAAATCATTATTTTTTGATGATTTTTTTAACTTTTTCTGGTTGAGCAAATCACTGAGAGGGCCGTTAGTTGGACCTTGGCTGTTTGTCCTAATCTGCCCTGTAGAGTAGAATGCTTGGATTTCTCTCATGTAAACAGATAGACATTATTTTCAGCTTTTCTTTTCTTCGTTGTGATTTTTACATTGGTAAGCATTGTAATATGCAAAACCAGTTTCACCAAAAATGAGAGGAGCACCACTATTCCGCAAATACTCTCGTCTCTTTTAAGTGTTAATCTTACTTGCAGATTGCGCATTTTGAATGATATTTTTCATTTTGGAGGTTCGTCCATAATTAACAGAAATGAATGTAGCCTGTACATGGATTTGTATACACAAGAAGCCCACCATCAGAATCAACTGTAAATTGGGAAGTAAGAGTTTGTGACAAAATGCTAAGATCATTAAATGTGCCTTTAATAATCATGTTCTTCTCAGTGATTCTAATGGACGAAAAAATGGGAAAATCATAAAAATAGCGTCAGTTCAAACTGTTTATGTGATTTAATAATGCTTGAAGTTTTAGAGATATTTTGTGTTAAGGCCAAAGCAAAACTTGCACTCCATGAGAACAGTTTTCACTAAAGGGCATAATGGGCTTGAAAAAAAATTGACAAACATAAAAGGACCTTTATGAAATCACTCACGAGTTGAAAACATTTGGATGTTTACATTCTGTAAAAAACAGTAAACAAAACCAGGGAAGAGTTCCGGGGTTATTAGCAATATACCAATAGCAATGGTCTGTGAGCTTGATGGCAACATGCTTTTCAAGGTTTGTAAATGCTGGCAGTAATGTGTCAGCATCCTTGTTCCAGAACAGAATTGCCACAAACTGCCGGAACTCTTCCGGTTTTTACTGTTTTACAGGAATGTAAACATCAAATTGTATTTTCAAACTCGTGGAAGTGATTCATAAGGTCCTTTTCATTATGTCAATTTTTTTTTCAGCCATTATGTCCCTTTACAATACTGAAAAATGTTCCATTTATCAAACAAATATATGAGATGACCATCTATGCGTTTGGCCTTTGATGCGAGTACTTTTGAAATGGGTATTCAAAATGAATTTTTATTTATAACCCTATTAAAGTCACAACTCAATTTGAGATTCTGGCTTCCCCATATTTGACATACCCAAAAAAAAGATAGGGCCATTGGTAAGAGGCTAAAGACATCCAGGTAATGAGTATAGTGGCTAAATTTAAGTTTGCCAAAAACTTTAATAAACGTTTGTGTCTATTACATTGAATATCATTGACCTCAACTCTCTGTTATTAAAACCACAAAATTCACAGACTGGTCAAACAAGGTGCAGGCGTGAGAATCAAACTGGTGTGTATTTTGTGTGTGTGTCGTGTGTACACGCCATTTCCGTGTTGCTGATTAATGCTGCCGGCGACATAATTATAAAATGTTGTTTACCTCGAACCAGGATTTGGGCTTTAAATTCAGGTTGAGGCATAATGTATATAAAAGCTTTATTAACCATGCAAACCTATTAAATTTTGAAAAATGTTGAGGGTGACACCTATTTTTTTCAAATGTGCCAGTGTCTCTTGAAATAATAAAAACAAACTGTATTGAGTTGATCTTCACTACAGAACATATTTGCTTCACCTACATTGTAATACTATGTAAAGATATTCACATAATGCCAGGGTTTGGTGTTGACTTTGTATACAGCATGCACATGTAAATCTATGGAAATCAAACACCAAGGAGTGTATGTGATGTATTTATTAATTTTGTGGGCCCTGCAATTCACAACCTATTGGCAGGATTGTGACTTTGGGTTACCATTTTGACTTTGAATGTGGATACATTTACCTGAAATGGCCCATGCAAATTCCCAAACATCTTTAACAGGATTGGTAGATTTGCCTAGCATTGCGGTGAATGTGATAAATTTATTAAATAGGCCCTGCAATGACCGGATTGCTGAATGTGCTTTGATGTGATAAATTAGGGAAATGGGCCCTGCAATTCACAAACCATCTATACCGGATTGCCATGATTTTTGCATAGCATTTCACTGTGAAAGTGATAAATGAGTAAACTTATGGGCCCTGCAATAAACTAACTATTGACAGGTTGTGAATGTGTAACATTTCGCTTTGAATGTGATAAATTTAGGAAATGGCCTGAAATGCACAAACTCTTAGTCAGATTGCCTGAGATTTGCCTAGCAGTTGTGCTGTTAAATGTTGATTTATGAAATCGGCCCTGCAAATCAAAACCTCTTGAAGGATTGACTTGCTGTGCATAGCATTTCCCTGTGAAAAGTGATAAATGTATAAACTTTATGAGGCCCTGCAATTCACAAACCTCTTTAAGGATTGCCTGATTTTTGCATAGCATTTCACTGTGAAAGTGATAAAGTATAAACTTTATGGGCACTGCAATTCACTAACATATGGACAGGATTGTGAATTGTGTATACCATTTCGCTTGAAGTGATAAAATTTAGGAAATGGGCCCTGAAATACAAACCTCTTTACAGGATGCCGAGATTGCCTAGATTGTGCTGTAAATGTGATTTATGAAATAGGCCCTGCAAATCACAACATTCTTGACGGATTGCCTGATTTGTGCATAGCATTTCCCTGTGAATGTGATAAATGTAAACTTATGAGCCCGGCAATTTCACAAACCTCTTTACAGGATTGCCTGATTTTTGCATAGCCATTTCACGTGACGAATGATAATGTAAAACTTTATGGGCCCTGCAATTCACTAACCTATGACAGGATTGTGAATTGTGTATACCATTCGCTTTTGGTATGTGATAAGTTAGGAAAATGGGCCCTGAAATTCACAAACCTACTTTACAGGATTGCCTGAGATTTGCTGCTCTTTGCGGTAAATGTGATTTATGAAATAGGGCCGCAATCACAAACCTCGTTGACAGGATTGCCTGATTTGTGCATAGCATTTCCCTGTGAATGTGAAAATGTATAAACTTTATGAGCCCTGAAAATTAACAAACCTCTTGTAGGATGCCTGAAATTGCCCCTAGCATTTTGCTGTGAACTGTGATTTATGAATTAGGCCCTGCAATTCACAAACCTCTTGACAGGATTGCCTGATTGTTTTGCTACTACGAGCTCGCATTTGGCATGTGAAAGGTGATAAATGGATATAAACTACGTATGAGCCCTCCAATTCACAAACCTCTGATAGGATGCCCTGAATGAAATTTGATAGCATTTTGCTTGTGAATTGTTTATTTATGAAATAATTAGACCGGCAATCATCAAACCTCTTGACCAGGATTGCCTGATTTTTGCATAGCATGTTAAGCTATTGATATGGAGTCCTGTCAAAATGTAGGAAAAAGTCACTTAAACTCTTAAACACAAAGTGATGTTAACTTTGTTATGTAGGTAAAACAGGAAAAAACTCAATTGTCATTCAAAAATGTTGCAATTGGGATGCAGAGTCTGATAAATGATGAGGACGTTTTTATTGCTATCTTTTGATTTGACTTAAGTACCCTTTTCTTCCCACACCACTATAATGTCTACCATTTGCTTTGGAATGTGATACTATGAAGGGGCCCTGCAATTCCCAAACACTCTTAACAGGATGCCTGAGATTTTGCTAGCATTTTGCTGTGAATGTGAGGGAACTTATTAAATAGGCCCTGCAATGATTTGAGGATGTGAATTGTTGCTTTGCATGTGATAATTTAGGAAAATGGGCCCTGCAATTCCAAACCTCTTTACAGGTGACTAAATTTGCTAGCATTTTGCTGTGAATGTGATAACTTATGAAATAGGCCCTGCAATTCACAACCCCGCTTTATAGGATTGCCTGATTTTGTTTTTGCATAGCATTTCCCTGTGAAAGTGATAAATGTATAAACTTTATGAGGCCCTGCAATTCACTTAAACTATTGAAAAGATGGTGAATTGTGTATACCATTTCGCTTGCTGTGATAAATTTAGGAAAATGGGCCCTGCAATCACAAACCTCTTTACAGGATTGACTGAAATTTGCCTAGCATTTTGCGGTGAATGTGATAAATTTATGAAATAGGCCCTGCAATTCACAACCCTCTTGATAGGATGCATGATTTTTGCATATAATTTCCCTGTGAAGTGATAAAGTATAAACTTTATGGGCTGCAATTCACTACCTATGACAGGATTGTGAATTGTGTATACCATTTCGCTTTGAATGTGATTAAATTAGGAAATGGTCCCTGAAATTCCAAACTCTTTACAGATTGATGAATTTGCTAGCATTGCGGTAAATGTGATTTATGAAATAGGCCCTGCAAATCACAAACATCTTGACAGAATGCCTGATTTGTGCATAGCATTTCCCTGTGAATGTGATAAATGTATAAACTTTATTGAGGCCCTGAAATTCACAAAACCTCGTGACTAGGATTGCCTGAAATTTGCCTAGCATTTTGCTGTGAATGTGAATAAATTTATGAATAGGCCCTCGCAATTCACAACCCTCTTGTAGGATTGCCTGATGTTTGCCATAGCATTCCCGTGAAAGTGATTAAATGTATAACTTTATGGCCCTGCATTCACAACCTATTGAAAGGATTGTGAATTGGCTATACCATTTCGCTTTGAATGTGATAAAGTTAGGCAAATGGGCCATGAAATTCACAAACTCTGTAAAGGATTGCCTGAGATTTGCCTAGCATTTTGTTGTAAATGTGATTTATGAACTAGGCCCTGCAAATCACAAACCTCGTGACAGGATTGCCTGATTGTGCATAGCATTTCCTGTGAATGGGATAAATGTATTAAACTTTCTGAGCCCGCAATTCACAAACCTCTGATAGCTTGCTGAATTGCCTAGACATTGTGCCTGTGGAATGTGGATTATGACATAAGCCACCTGCAATTCACCAAACCTCTTGACAGGATTGCTGATTTTTGCTAGCATGTTACATCTATTGATATGAGTTCCTGTCAAAAAATTAAGAAAAGCACGTACACTCTAAAACACAAAGTGATGTACTATGTGAGGTAAAATAGGAAAAAACTCCAATTGTCATTCAAGAATTAGTGCAATGGGATGCAGGTCTGATAAATGATGAGTACTTTTATTGTCTATCTTTTGATTTGACTTAAGTACCCTTTTCTTCCACAACACTTTAATTTGTTTCACAGTGGAGATTGTTTTCAGGACGAAGAATAGTATTTGTTGGTGAAAAATTGTACTTGTGATAAAAGTTATGTAATATACTCCTTGCAAGAATTCTAATCACCGTACACTATTGTGCCTTTGTCGGCTTGAACGGATTGATGTTAATTCACAAAAACACATGCAAAGGTCATCCTTGGAAATTTCTTGAGTCAATGCCAAAACAAAAGAATGGGTTTTATCAAGAGAAAGGTTCTGGTTAGGACAGAAAAGGTGGGTGGTTCATTTCCTCAGTAAAGGTTGTACGGAAGTCGCTCAATGTTTTTTGCACGAAATTAGCACCAGAAGAATATGAACCAGGAGCATATGGTCATGGAGAATAAATAAGCTGAAAAATATTAAAGCAAATATGGTCCGGCCATATGTTGATTGATATGGGAAAAACCCGCCAAATGTTCACAGGACAGTTTGAAAAATAAAGAAAAATAGCTTAAAATCTGATGTTGTACTTTATTTTTTGTCCAATTGTATTAAGGCGTAAACTTTTGATGTGGTATCAAAGAAGAAAGAAGTAAACAGCTATGGAAACTTAAAGGTGACTCGAGATTTCCTGAAGAGGGCGCCCTAATTTCAAAGAAATTGGTTTGCATATATATTAATGCTAATGGCGGCCCTTCCAGCAATTGACGTCAGGAAGGGCATCCGGTATTTATCTTTTTGCTCCAATACTCCTCACACAGCAGTGTTGCTGTGATTGTGAGGTGAATCAGGCCCACACACCGTTAGCGGGACCAAACCGGATTTTAAAACTGGTTTTACTACTAATGTCAGGTAAGTACTCATTGGGTGAAATAACTAAGATCAAATCTGAATCCTTCATATAGAAAGGTCACAACTTTGTTAGAAAAGTCCAGATCCAGGAAATTTTTGTTATACAAGTATCCTATGGTACTGTTTGTGTACATAAATGTTTAATACAGAAACAAAAAAATCGATTCATCTCTTAGCGCATGCGAATTAAGCTTTTTAGTGACTCTAGTTTTAGTGACTATTTTTTATTACAACACAAAAAAACATTGTATTTTGCACTCTCTGAGTCAGCCTTAATATTTCAAACTCTGAAGTGATAGTAAAAACACTCAAAATATAAATTTCCCAACATGGGACGGGTTTCCCAGATCGCATCACATATTTGTTCATATGGTCTGGGCATAAATAAAAATATGTCAAGGAGCATATTTGAATATGGTGAAGTGCTCCTGGAGCATATTGAATACACAATTGTCCAGGAACATATGGCAAAATATTTGTTCCAGAGACAAGATTTGCCACATGGTCCTGGAGCATGTGCATTAAAAATTGACTTAGAATATTTATCCAGATTAATAGTTACAGGCAGACATATGGTCCTGGAGCATTAATTTTGGGCCAAAATCTCTATACACGGAAGTCAACAGGTGGATACGATACTCAGCGTGGCACAGATACTAGTTGGGCACAAAAACAGTGCCTAATACTCAGATAGTCAATTAACTCTGCACATAACCTGCCTCATCAACACAAACAATAAGTCACTGACCCAAAAAAATTCACTTTCCAATACAAATGTGAAAAAGAATACAAATTTACCAATTTCTTTTATTGTAGAAGTATATCCCTGTAGCTTTGTGCTTATCTGAGTCTACTATTCACCTTCCCTTAGTCTTTTTAAGCCATAGGTGACAGATTTCTCCAGAACGATTAGAATTTCAATCCAATCCGTAAACTTGTTTATATTTGAAATAAGACCTTAAGAAGGCTGCTGGCCTAGTCGGCCTTTTACCATGGGGACAAAACTCGACCACTCTGCAGAAGAGAAGATTTCCACCCACCATTTTTAGTATTGAAATATGTCATAAATCCGGAATGACACATCGCATTCTTATAAATATTTCAAACATGCAATTGTTTGAAACACCGAAATATTTTATTTTTATTTATTTCTACTTGACAGATTTTTAGGACTGTGATATGTGTTTAAAAGGGGCATACAGCAGTGAAAAAATAAGAAAAAACCCAAAACTTCTTTGTTATAATTTGTAGTATGCATTTAAATTGCTGTGTTTTGGACCAACATGGATTGAATTAGTATTTTAAAATCCTAAGGACTGGCATTGGACACCACTTGTGAAATTATCCAGGTCAACGAGAGAAATTCATGTTCATCTATAATTTTCTCGATACGTAGTGATTACATAGATTAGACACTCAATGATTCCCTACCTTTTATTGGCTGCAGGAAATAGCTTAAATGAAACAAGGGGATTTCAATAGAAAACATTGGATAGGAAATTAGAAATTAAAAATTTAGAAATTAAAAATTTTCAACAATTTTTGTAACAAAAGAAACAGTTTCTCAGCTAAATGCTTTCAGATGGGGATATTTTTGATAGGAAAAGCGTAAGACCAATGCCAAAACCAGAATTTTGCCAATTTTTGAGGGGGACAACTGTTATTTGAAAGCTCTTGTAGCACCTTTAAACTCCAAGTACTGTGACAGAAAAATGCGGTGAGTTTAACTTTTAGAAAAGAAAGAAAACGCCCAACTTAAACTAGAAAAAAAAAAGTATGCAAAACCTTCACTTGCTGATAATGCTTTAAGCTGTGTGTGTGTGTTGAGCCTCCAATTGGCCTGCAATCTTATTAAAGTGTAAATGAAATTAATTTGGCTTAATGCAGCTCTGTGGGGCTTTTTTGGTACAACCATTTTGCATTTATGTATGAAGTCACGATTGCATTAACTGCAAGGCAACTCTTTTCAATAAGCTACTTCTGCCAAGAGCTTTATGTACAATCAATGGAATCCAAAAGCATTACAAAAACTTAGGCATGACTGTAGCATTTTTCTTCAGCCAATACATTTAAGGTATCAACCAATGTTTTAATGTCAGAAGTGTTTAATAATCAGGACAGGTTATTTTAATTACTGATATTTAAATGTTGGTGTAGTTGTTGTTGTTTTTTTGGGGGGTAGGGGCTTTGTTTGTTTGTTTTTAATGTTATTTTTTATTGTTACTTTATTGGCATGCTATGCATTCCGATGTAGTTTCCCAATGCTCAATTTGCTCAAACCCACAACAAATTTCTGGAAAATTGTGCTAGAATTTCTTGAGAAATATGCCCTAAAAGTATGAATGTCTTAGAAATGTAGTGTTGGTTTAATTGTTACCATCCTTTTCTTTTCCTTATCTGTTTTTCACAGAGTATCTATAATTAGTTGAAATTTTGCTTTATGCCCCTTTAACAAATAGTCACATACTAGAAAATTTGTCAAGTAGAAATAAATTATTTAGGTGTTTAAACAATTGCAAGTTTGAAATATTTATAAGACTACAATGTGTCATTCCAGATTATGACAGATTTAAATAATAGAAAATGTTGTTGAATATATTCTCTTTTCTGCATAGTGTACAGTTTTGTCCCTATGGTAAAAGGCCGACTGGGCCGGCAGAATTTAAAGGTCTTATTTCGTAATATAAATATGTGTAAGGATTGGATTGAAATTACAACCTCTCTGGAGAAATATGTCACTTATGGCTTAAAAAATACCAGGTGAAGGTGAATAGTAGACTCAGAAAAATGTACAAAGCTGCAAGGGATATATTTGAAGCCAATGAAATAAATATGGAAATCTGTCTTTTTCACTTTCATATTGGAAGGTGAAAGTTTTTGGGTCAGTGACTATGTGTCAAACGTATTTGACGTGGCAAGGCTGATATATCTGAGTTTATTAAGCACTTGCTGTGTGCCAAGCGAGAATCTGTTTAAGTAGATCTGTGCCAAAGCTGGTACCAGGGGGGGGGGGGGGGGGGGGGTTAACTTCAATTGTGTTTTGGTAGGGACCTGCCTCCAGGACTCTAAGAAGTGGACCCGAACCGTATACCATCCTTCTTGCAAAATAATGACCCATATTTATACCGACCTCCTTCAAGAAGTGGACTCCAACTTTATAACATCTCCTTCGGCAATATAATGGACCCATATGGGGCTCATATTTATACCAAATAGTTAAGTCTGCCAGAATTGTCCTTCGTAATAGCCGAACCGCCAAATCAAATAACCCGGGCAAAATACCCAGAGTGTCTTTGCTTCGAGAACTTGGTGTGCAATGTTGAGGACCCCGACGAAAGTCAACATGAAAAACCAGTGGGCAGCTGGCCAGACGTAAACAAAACGAGATTACGATAATTATGATGACTAAAAAGTGTGCAACATCATACGATGTCGAATCTGCGTAGACGGACTACGTTACGGACTATATATCCAACCCATCGCGGAAAGCGTACCCAAAATTATACAACAAACTCAAATAACACCGAGACTTGATAACCTGATTGTGTGGATAAACAAGGGGGTCATAATATTACCAGTGTGAAAAAAAGGGTCATAGCTTATAAAGAGGATGATTTTTGCGACCAATCAGCGGCAAGTCTCCGTATAGGCGTTTGTACCAAGAACTCCCCTCCGGGGCTGGTACCTGTGCCAAGCTAGTGTCTGTGCCATGCTGTTGCAAGCTATTGTGTCCAGAGGAATATTAAAGCGCAGTGCCTGTGTTTATCTTCGTTTAATCCATATCACACGCACACGCAAGCATATATGCACACAGACACAAAAACACACATGCACTCACCACACGGGCAAGGCATAACCAACAACGTCAATGAAATCATCAAGTATATGGAGTCAGACAACACAAGATCTTAAGAAATCAGTCATCATAGAAGTGCATCTTATTAATTGCAGTTCTTTTCTTACACTCATATTAACCAACGTAAAGGGACCCACATCCGTCTTCAAAAATTCAAAAAATCTGTCCTTCCAAAATGCATTTCAGATGTGAAGCCCATACCTGACTGTCATTTTCAAAAACAGAGCAAAGTAATTTATGCTTTGGATGCATAATCATTTTGTACCTGGTAATAGGGAAGCTAGGGCTGTTATTGGCCTTCAGTTCTTGACAGCAACTTTAAAATCATATTATTTGCTATGTCTGTAGCGTATGTAAATAGCAGAAAGTTTTAATTTAAAAAATCAATTTCTGTCATGAAAGACACGTATTGTACTGAGGTATTTTCACTGTGGGGTTAGTCACTGCAATAAGTAAATTTAATAATGAAAACATTCCCTGTTAGAACTTTATTGTGGCTCTTGAGGTTGTGAGAATTTTGACCTAAGCATTTGATGGGGTCAGTATCTATGATTGGCTTGGATTCATAAGTAGAATGTAACAATCCTCTAGCTTATACACCACTAACAAGGTGACCGTAAGGCTAAAACAATTTCAATGCATTACTTCCCTGCATTACATCTGAATTTTTGTTTTAAATACCTGAAAATGCACTGTTTTTTTAAAGAAATGATTGAGTTGGTATCACTGGTATGTTTCTCAACCTAAATAACATTTGGGAGGTAAATTTGAAGCAATTTACTCTGCATTCATCACATTGCCCACTATATCTGCATATCTACTAATACAGCATCTCATGTTTTTGATGCACATTGTTTTCTGGTCACCATTACGTTGAAAATTTGATTGTTTGGTGAATTTAGCTTGTACTTTGGTGTGATATTGTTGTATTTTTTCCTGTGTATGAGAGTTTTAAATGTGAAAGAAACATGCTTAAAGTTGTGTTCGAGGCTGTTTGTGGTGTTTAACCTATAAGTAAAAGGTACCTGTTTATCTATTTACTTTATTTAATCCTATAGAGCCTTTAGGTCCCTTCTTGGCAGTAGACTCTTTGGACTCTACCCACCCACACTACCTCATTGCTTTGTTACAGGTGGAAATTTGACCAATGAAGCCAAATATTTTATGTCTGTCCCCAAGCGCAATGCTTCATTTCTAAGGTACTGTACATGCACAAGGAAATGAAATCCTGAATCATCAAAAAAAGTTCATGATATGAACCAAACCTATTTAGGTAAGCCTCAATTTTACACATTGTGTTGAATGACTGTTTCTCTCTTTTCAAAGATCTAACAAGGTTGATCAAGTAAATACAAGAGGAATAGGAACTATTGCCATTTGAATGTGTAAAGATACAACAAATTTGCTTACAATTAAGAATAGCATGAGGAAATTTCACATAGAACTGTGCTTTTGATTATATTACATTAGCATTTTGTGTAATACCCTTTAGTTAAAGCATTTACCTTATGCACCTTTCAAACAGCACCAGAACAAATTGAGACGCTACAGGAGTTTTTGAAACTGACTCCAATGTACAACATGACCAACTCCCTGTACAAGAAAGCCCTCTGTATTGGCTGAGATGTTTTATGGTTCATTTGCCCAATTAGGGAAAAGAAAAGCATAATTCAGATGCAAATCAATATGTTTTATACAAATTATGTAAATCTAGAATTTAATATCAGAATAAATTCCAGCAACGGGCCCTTCTGGGATTTGAACCAGGAACTCTCTGTGCCAGAGGTAAGCACTTCAAGCAGAACATCATGTTCTTCTAGCTTGCATTTGATCTGAACCTGTCCATTTTCAACTAAAAATATATTAAACTATTCAGACAAAGCTTATTGTAAATCTTCAATATGGAATGATTCCAGTGACCTTAACCATTTTGACCTTTATTGATTCTATGAGACAAAAAATTAGCAATATGGCATTGGCACTCATCGAAATCACTTTGTGTGTGCCCTCTAGAGGTCAAAAGTGCAATTGCATGAGTAAAGCATTGTGTTGGCAACACTTTGCCATCCATAAACCCCTATGGAAGGCACAACTGCATGTGGGTGTCATATGCAGTGCATGTGATACCCATGCACTGCATATGGGTGTCATATGCAGGGCATGTGATACCCATGCATGGATATGGGTGTCATATGCAGGGGATGTGATACCCATGCACTGCATATGGGTGCCATATATGGGTGTCATATGCAGGGCATGTGATACCCATGTGCTGCATATGGGTGTCATATGCAGCGCATGTGATACCCATGCATTGATCATGGCCTAACCATGGCTCTTCCAAATACATTTATTACTTTCATATGGGAGGCATTTTATTGTGTGAGTGCAAGAAGGCAGTAAGTGCAGTAGTTGCCATTGGTCAGATATTCCCATCAAACATACTATTATGCCAAGTCTTTTGGTCAGTGGCTCTCGCTTGAAGAACCATTCAAGAACAACTGACTCAAGAAAAGATAAACATAAGAGTTATTACATGGCAGCTATTGTACTTGCACTCACACAATTAATTTGCTTGTGCTTTCCAAAGTGGGTGTGTGGAATTCATCAGAAATAACCTATTCGTCTACCTAAATTGACCCACCATCAGTGAATACAATGGAATTATTGAAGAAGCAATTTTGTTTCCATATTTATATGATCATTTAAATCTCCCTAATGTCATCTTCAATTGGCTCTGCTTGCTACTTCGTATTGCAATACACGAACACAAGTCATTTTAACATTTGCCACAGTGATTGACGGTATGACTTGTGAATGCTTTTGATGTGGTTCATTGTTATTAACTTAAAGGCTGGTGGGAAGGAGGTACAAAGTACTTTCTGAAGCACTGCCATAAATTTGCCTTACCTTTGTAACACAGACGGTTTAGTACCTCAACTGAAGTTGCATTAATCTGATCAAATTCTATAAATATAGAAATCATATGTACTTTGGTTAGATTGAAATGTCAGAAGACTACACATAGAATTTATATTTTAAAACATTTCTTTTTAACTTTTATATTTTTTATTAACAATGTTTTTGTTGGCAGAAAAAAAGCAAATCAGCAGAAAAACTTTTGCATTGCCCTTTTCACCCAAGAGACATTGAACAAAAAATAATTAGTAAAATGCAGTTTGTTCAGGGGTTTCCTTTTTTCTTTGTGACAATCATTTTTTGGAGAATAGTTCTCTTTTAGATACATGTCCAAAATTAAATGATGTGCTTTAAAGAGACACTGGCATGTTTGAAAAATAGTGCGTCCTCAAGATTTTTCAAAATTGATATTTTTGCATGGTTGTAAAGCTTTTATATACATTAGCCATCACCTGAAATTGGTAAGCCCAAATCAGCGCGCTTATGGGTAAACAGAATGATTTTATAATTAATGTCGCCGGCGACATTAATTCAGCAGACAACATGGATATGGCATGTTACACCAGAAAACACACGCTTGAGTTGATTCTCATGGCATGCACATTGTTTGACCGGTCTGTGACCTTTGTTGTTTTAATATCAATGAGTATAATTCTATTATAGTCATGTAATAGACACATTTGTTGATTAAATTTATGACAAACTTAAAAGTTAGCATACAAATTACATTACCTGGATGTCTTTATCCTCTTATTAATTTCTTATTGTTTTGATGTGAGAGCTAGAAATGTGATTTTGTGAGCCCCATAGAGTACTCTGTAAAATTAATATTGGTTGACCAAAATGTAGTACATTTTCGCTCATTACTTCTAAACCAAACATCATTTTGTCCTAAGATTTCACAGGGTAAATGAAAAAAATAGTAGCTTTCTGTGGACACCAAAATGTTGACCACTTCCGGTAAAATCTGGGGTTCTGGGGACAAGGCTATTTGCGATTGGGCCATGGACCTTTTAAGTTGAAAAGGTGATGTTGAAGAGTGAATAGGAGCAAGAGAAGAAGTGGAGAAAGAGAAAGAAAACGAGACCAGCTAAAGAAAATAACTTGGATTTATTACTTGGATTGGCCTTTACACAAAGATTTGCTATCGAAGAATAAAGCAAAACTGTTTTGTTTCTAGATGTAGGCAGTGGTAAAAAATATGATATCCAAGCTAACCAAAGTTGCATTGCTATCATGCTTGTTACATACACTCCACAGTGTTTTTTTTTTTTTTGGCAATACACACCCAAACGCAAAACAGTGTCTCGCTATCTACTGAAGATAACCAAACACTTTCTGATGAAATGAATGCTAATTCACCAAAACTGCCTATATTTCTTTGGTTAATGTAATGTCTCAGATGTGGTTGTGTACTTGGTAAGGGTCAAAATATTTTCTGGACAACGGGGGCTACTTGAGCAAATTCTGGAAAAGTAGCCCTCGCAGTACAATTTAGTAGGCCAAAATTTTGGGAAGATCCTTGTATGTTTTGAGCCCTTGTACTTGCATTTCTTTTGGGTTTATGTCTCAAGTTCCTGGGGGCTTACTCATCTTTGGTTTAGGTTGGGTGCTTGAGAACTGAATTTTTTACTAAAGTAGGGTCTTCGAAATTGAATTTTTACCAATTTAAGGGACTTGAGAACTGAATTTGGGGCCAAATTAGAGGTTGTTGAACTGAAGAACCAGCAGTATTTTCCAAAATTTTAGCATTGGAGCTAACATTTCTGAGTTTTGTGGCAAACTCTGTGTCTTAAGAACTGTAGCATACTTGAACAGAGGGCACAAACTGGGGTCTTAACCACTGCACATACCCTTACTGCCATTTAAGGTCTGTTGAATTGGCCTTTGAACAAGGATCCACAATAAATAAATAGAGAAAAGCTATTGAATTAGTGATTTTTCTTTCTGTTTCTTACCAATCACTTAATTTGTCTAATGTACGTGTGTGTTGATTTATCACCCTAATGCATTCCCAAACCTTTTATCTCCACACTTATCTCATCGATTTGACAGTGATGACTCGAGAGTGCATTGTTTATTCAGTTGTATTGTGATTATTTGATAGCTGTTTGAATAATGGTGAAAAATACTCTATTGGAAGCACTTGAAGTTGTGTCTTTGTAACAGAAAGTGGGACATGTGTTGATACTAAAGTTAACTGGAGTTGCATTGCTATTAATATAAGCACCTTGTATATGCATATACAAATATTTAACTATATTCAAGATAACCACATATTGTTTAATGGAAGGAACTGCTGAATTTGTTGTAAGTAAGAGTATTTGCTTCTTTGGAAAATATCTTTGGGCTGTTCTTAGACATATTTTAGTTGACGACATGAAGTTGTTGTGCAAAGATTATCCTGTATATCTTTCAGATGCTGCCCCAATTTTAGCAAGATATAACCAAACAAATTCAGTAATAAGAAGATGGCAGGGTAGAAAAGAAAGAAAATCAAACTCTTTATTTTCTACATGCACTACTTTCACTTGACTTTTAGATTTCTTTAAGTTGTGGTATCAAGAAAACGAAGATAACTTGATATTTTATCACCATTTGTTTTATTCATCAATAGCCCATTTCAGCTTGTTTGAATCAGGATAATTATTGTAATGCCATAAGTTACTCTCTATTGATAAAACAATCAACTAAATTAAAACCAACTCCATTGTGAATGACAGGAGTCACCATGCAGAATAACAGGCATCAAATTCATAGCCTGTTAATTAAGAGTTAATTCCAATTCCAGAGTGAAGAAGGTAATTTTTGACCTTTTTTTATCATGTCAAGATATAATGATTTAAATTGTAATTCCTATCATTTTCTGCTCTATTAAATTTCAATTTGAGCAGGATTTGTTTCCCCTTGCGTTGACAATTGCGTTTTTCCACCCACTCAATCAATGAAACATGGCGATTGTAGTCAACACGCACACATACATTATACACATTTGTACACCTACGTACCCTTACACCTATGCATGTGCACACATGTACACACGTGCACTCACACATACACACGTTGTGTCACCATATGAGAACAAAAAATTAAAATGAGACCTGCATCCCACAAAACCCAAAACAAATCACCAAAATTAATTTATAAACCTCTGAAGGTACTATTTCAAAAAAATTAGCAACATGTTGAATTTTCTTCTCACTATCATGATATCTCAAGAACGACTAATGCTGCTATCATGAAATTTGGTTGGTAGATGACCCATAGAGATCCACATCAAGGTTGATCGAGAATGACCTCATTTCCTGGTCATGAGGTCAATTTAGAAATTTCTCCCGTTTAAGGGGTTTTGAAAGCGCAAGCTATTATATTTTTGTTTTTGTTTTATGAATACTTTAAATCATTAATGCTTGAATCATCAATAATGGAGACAGTTTTTATTAACAATTTTAGTTTAGTATATATATATAAACCAAAAGAAGCACATATGTAAATCAGAAGAAGCGCATATCTAAACTAAAGAAGCACATTTCTTTCAGCTTACAAATACTACTAATGAATGATATAATTTAGTTACTATACTTTGTCCGGCTTGAACTAAGGAGTGATGTCACAGCTTTTGTGCAGCTATTGTGCAGCTATTGTGCATGCGTATCGCATACGCCGACTTTGTATGCTCGCGATTACAGCTGCGGCTTACTGCGATTTGCATGTTTAAGACTGTGAAAGTTATGATGTCACTCCTTAGTTCAGGCCGGACAAAGTATATTCACTGAGTGTGAGTTACCACCTGTAAGTGATGACGATTTTGAAAGCATTCATATTTGTATACGTGACCATGGTGTTTGCTTATTCACCAAAGATTATATGGGAAATAATATCATAGTTATAATAATAGTACGGCAGTAATAAATATTTCAAAACACATCCGCACTTGAACACCTATACTAATTTGCACTAGTGGCGTCAGGGAGCACTACAAATTGTATGGAAATGTTTTGTGCTGAAACTTCTTAAATATTGATATGGATATTAAAAGGACATATTTTAAGAAAGGAAATGATTCATTGTGTAACAACAATGGTAACATTTTGGTAAAAGGTCATATTCTTGAAGAAAATCCTTAAAAGCACTGACATTTCACCATTTCCCCTATGCTTTCAAAAGAGAACATTTTTGTCATGTGAATGCAAGAAGGTCGGAAGTGCAATAGCTGCCATGTGATACGTCTGTGCCCTGCCATGTATTAGGATAACTCAATTTATCTTTCTTTGAGTCAGTGGCTCTTGATATGGTCCTTCATAGGACTGCATTGCCTGAATACTCTGTCCAGTATGAACCGACTTTCAGTGCGCGCATAGGTAAATCACAAGCGCACTGCAACTGAAAGGCACTGGGGGTACGTGTCACCCTTTCATACTTCAGACGAGACAAAGTATAGAACTCTCTATAATCCTTGGACTTATTTTTAAATCTATAAGACTTGTTAGCGGGACAAAACTTTTTATGGATACTAGAATCAAATAGTTTTGTTAAAAAAGACTTATTTAAATCGCCCTTAAGATTTCACAAACAATATCTAACATGACTCTTAAAACTCAAGTTCATATAAAGCAAAGTGAGGAGACTTATGGTTAAAGTCTAAAA
Source organism: Ophioderma brevispina (assembly GCA_023653785.1). Taxonomy (NCBI): domain Eukaryota; kingdom Metazoa; phylum Echinodermata; class Ophiuroidea; order Amphilepidida; family Ophiodermatidae; genus Ophioderma; species Ophioderma brevispina. Next base: position 31,773 of record JAMKCH010074369.1, on the reverse strand, counting down.
TACTGAATTATTAAATCCAAAAGTTTTGTCCCTGCTTAGATTTAAAAATAAGTTCAAGAAATTTTAGAAGACTTGGCCATATAGTTAGGGTTGATTGATAGGAACTGCGACAAATGGCAGCTATTGCACTTTCATTCACCTTCTTGCATTTACATGCTGATTTTAAATTGTTCATTTTCCTCATACCCAAGACAAATTCTGTCATTTTTCAAAAGTTTGTCTAATTTGATATACGGAGACATTTTTGCAACACCTATGAGATGCGATCAAGCCCCCCCCCCCCCCCCCCTCAAATGAGAAATTTGCGAGGAAGGAAAAAAAAAAATTGTTTTCAATTTCAGTTTATGTGTAAATCCTGTCTCAATTGGATCTACAATTCCAGAGATATGATCATTTTATTATCCCTCAGAACAAAGAAATAGAAGAGCAGAGTGAACATTCAAATTTTATCTCAAAATCAGTATTAGCAACAAATGACTCCTATATAAATCACATCACATTTTCATCACATATTGCCTATGGGATTTTAAAAAATCAGATAGCTGATTAAATAAAGAACATTTAATAAACATTAAAAGCTGTATCTCAAAGTCAGGTATTTGTGCAACTTGACTTTATAGCTTAATCACATCACATTTTCATCTCAATTTCTTTTTTTAAACATTTAAAAATCAGTATGGCCGATTAAATAAAGCACATCTAAATACACATATTAAAATGGCTGTCTCTCAAAATAGTATTAGTGAAAATGACTCTATAGTATAGCCTAATCACATCACATTTTCGTCATATATTACTCATCAGAATTAGCGACAAGTGACTCCTATAACTGAATCACATCACATATTCATCACATATTACTCTTCTGATAGCTGATTAAATAAAACACATTTAATTGGACCTCATGTAATAAACTTTTGGATGTTAACAGATTGTAAATAATGAACAGACAGCCATTTTTCACAGCCTTCTTTATGGCACAGAACACAAGTTTGCTAAAGAACCAAGTAAGGATATCTCCTGTCTTCTGTTTGCCATGAAACCATAGTACATGAAGTCATGTTGACTCACATTATGCCTGTAATTTGGTCTTCCTTGACTGAATTTACACTTCCTAAGGAGACTGTTGATACATTCCTTCCGTCCTTCCTTCCTTCCTTCCTTCCTTCCTTCCTTCCTCCTTCCTTCCTTCCTCCTTCCTCCTTCCTCCTTCCTTTCCATTTTTCGGTCCTTCCCTTGCTTTCTCGCCTTCCTTTTTTTCCTTTCTTTCCTTTCCTTTCCTTTCCTTTCCCATTTTTAAAAATAAGGTGCTGTGGTCACTAAACTTGGTCACAAGAACCACTGGCTCAAGCTTCATATAGATTATACACAGAATGGTCAAAGACTTGGCATCATAGTATGTTTGATGGGAATTTCTGACAAATGACCGCTATTCCACTATTTACATTTACACAACAAATTCTTCTGCAGTTACATTTTCACCTCATATTTTGAAAGGAGTTGTACATCATTAATTCCATAAATCAGAAAAGAGAATGTCTACCTCGCCCTCATTTGAGGCTTAATGGTTCTTGGTTGGCTTGGGATTCAATGTTCTATATTCACACTACCCAGCAGCTTGTCACTTTTAATGTTAATTAATGGTAGCGTTCCTGATTCAGTGCTTTGTTAGTAGAGGGAATATTTCATGGAAGGTATCATTAACACCATGATATGTCTGTGATGTCCCAGTTTGACTATAATGGATGAATGTGTCGGAGCACCGACTTGGAATGCTTCAAACAGATCGGATTACTTGAGATTACTGAGCAATGTCAGCTGAAAAGTTTTGTCTAAAAGTAAGTCTGAAATATGGCTTACATTTTGTTCAAATGTGAGCCTGAACAGAGCCTGGTAGTGTTTTAACATAATTCATTGGAGATTATCAAACCTATCTGAGACACAATAACACCGATTTGTTTAGTGAAACTGAAAGGCTGCAAGACTTATTCAGCTTAAGTTCTCTATATACCTGTACTGTCAAGTATTTTTTTTAAATATTAATGACAATTATTCGAGTGACTCTGAGTTGAGAATTGGATATAAATCAGCAACACAACCAACTTATTATGTTATTAACTTTCCAATTGTGATGGTAACGGTAGGTGCACTAAATGCCAAGGTTAACCACTTTTGATGTCACAAGTAAAGGAAAAAAATCTAGTTAAATTGCTGTTAAGGTATTGATTTTTTTGGGCTAAAATGACAGTCTTTTAGGCCAAAATGTATGTTCTTTAGGCAACATACAACAAAGGTAATTGAACTTCTGTACGCCATTAAAACCCCCAAGGAAGATGAGCAAAGGTGCCTAAATGTGACTGCAAATTGAGATTGGGAATGCCATGAAAAGTTAATTACTGCTTCATGCTTAAAATGTAAAGGTAGAAAAGATTGAAATTTAACCTCCTTTGATTTTGTGCCAAATTGAGTCACATCTTATAATTGCACTACCCCTTTGGGTACCTGTTAAGAATATCTAATGAATAGAGAAGGGGAAAAATAGGTGTAAATGGTGCATCAATCAAATTAATGGCAGCAAATACTGTATTGAAAGGGGTATAATTATAGTGCACTCATAATGGAGGATTTAACACTATACTGTTGTACTTTCTCTTTCACAGTATAGATTCATAACCAATGAGGTTTTTTCTTTAAACAATCCTTTACACAGCAGCAGCTTGGAAACCCTTCCCATCATGCACAGGGCCATCGGAACCAGGAGCTGCCAACGCATAGAACCTCCATAGGAAATGTGTGCAAAACGAAATAACGTACCCTGTGCTGTTTAATCGAGCGCTAAGAAATTTTAAAGCATATTGGTGTACAAGGTCCTTCATAAAAGGCATAGGGATTTTTGTGGGCCACCAGCATAGTTGACAGGACCACTTGGCAATCAACAATGCTTGTGTCTGTATGTGTGTATGTATGTCACTAAAATGTTTTTTATGGAGCGGCCCACAGATTATATTATTTGAATAGAGTGAGTGCAAAAGACGAGAACCATGAAATTCTAGAAAATCAGTGCTATTCTTAGTTTTCTTAAAAAAGTCATAGATGGGACTCCAAGCCACCCTGGTATAACCCTTCTAGACAAATCAATTGAGGGGAAAAAATTACCTGTAATTTGACTTCAAAAAGTGGGAGGGGAACTTGAAAAAACACCTGTAAATGGAGAATTGGAAGAACCGAACAGTCACCAGTTCAATGTTTCCCCACTCTTATTCATAAGGTCAAAATGCTAGAAAGAAGTTTTCTATAAGCTGAAAATATTGAGAATTTGCAAAGTGACACTTTGGGGCAGATACAGTGAACGTCATCAGGACACAGCTCAAGTAATCTCAGTTTAGATCACCTTTGATTTGTTTCTCAAAAATTCACATCAGGAGGATATTGTCTCACTTGCTACTCCTCATTGATTTTCCAAGCAGCAAATGATCTCATGGAGTGTTAACAGACCGTTACTGATGTGTAAGCTGATCCTTAGTACTGTCTGAAATATAAGCCATGAAATTCAGTGCCCAATAGTATCTGTCACATGTTCTGTCTCTGTTTGTAATAAAATGATTTAAAGGTGGTTGCTCCAATTTATGTCCATTGTGTTGAGCGCCTCCATACACCCTATCAAGTACCGTAGGAAACAAACTTGTGGTTTTGATGGGAGGAGCAACAATGCATATTGCAAAGCCCTATTCAATACTCTGCTAATACTTGATGGTTAACCTTTAAAATGGCATTTTTTATATCTTGGGAATGAAATGGATTTGAGTGCTCAAATTTCAGGACAACAATGAGAAAAATATGGCCTTCATCTGGTATCAAAATCGATACTACTTCAGGGTAAATTGGGGGTCCCAAATGCACCTTTAAAACAAAAATGTGCTAACTATTTTTGATACAAGCTGATGGTCATGATGACTTTACCTACCAATTTCTAGGAAATAGGTTTAAGCAATACCCCTTGAAGCTGTTGAACCAACTGTTTAGGCACTGCCTGATTTCATTGGCTACTCAAAAGGTTATAAGATGTAAATGTCCAATCAGAGACACCATAAGAAAGGCTAGATTAGCAAGAAGAATATTTTGCACAGCTGTTTGACCCCACACAAATTGTCTCTTTTATTTTTAGAGCAATTTTTAGCAATGGCGACACATTTTTGACAACTGATATAAGTAGGGGCATGCAAGAGCTATTACCTCTTCAAAAATCAGAAAAAAATCATTGCGGGAATCTTGCCATATAGGCCTACAAAGGTCAGGATTTCTTTGTTATAGCGCCCTCTATATTGTCATTTCCCATAGAGACGTGTTAAACTAATTTTTAAATAAAAATCATATTTGCCCGCAATGAAATTTTGTAAAATTTACACAGGATGAAGTCAGTGGTAAAAATAATCCAAATTAGTTGTCAAAAGTGTGTCGCTGTTGATATTTTTTGTTTTATTCTGGTTTTCTCATAATAAATGAGACTTTCAAACAGTTGTGTTTGTGATGCAGTGGTTAAAGGGTACAAGCTTAGTCAAGTCATCATTATTCAGAGAGTTAACCGTGGCTTTTCTATGTGTTCTTTCATCAGTTGTGATGTGTGAAAGGTACATTTTGTAATCGTATAAATTTCCTTTTTTACAATAAGATAACCTTAGGGGAAAAAGCTTCTTTCCAAAATTCTAATAGTGTGTTTTTATGATAAGAACAAATGTTTGTAGTAAAATGCTCCATGGGTCACTGTCCTTTTATTTGTCTTTGTTAGAATACCACCCTTTGAGCTGGAATTGGATCCACAGCTGCTATATAATTATGTCAAGCAGTTATCATTGCAAGAACTGCTAGACCAAGTACATTTGGTTTCATTTGATTCAGTGCATTGTTCATACAGCATCCAGTGGCTGTGTCAAATTGCAATAACTTGTCTTAACACAAATGTTGTGAAAGGGGAATCTGGTGATAATTGTATGTACCTTTTATTTTTTTTTAAGTTCACTAGATATCCTTGAGAAAAGTTTATTCCCAACTTTTCAGTTCATTCTAAAATTGAATTTGTAGTTAATAGCAAATGTTTGTATCACATTGTCTTATAGACCACTGTATTATAATTTGTCCATTTATAGAAATGAAGTGTTTAATTTCTTATGGAGACAATCAGATTTTCATGCCAGATTAAGGCTAAGGCCAAAAAAAAATTGTTTTGATTGTCCTCATCCGACCGACTCTAATTTTGGAAATCAAGAAAAAGGTTTTTTTTCCTTTTACTGTGCAAAAGAATACTGACCCTAAAGTTAAAAAGTCGTCTATGGACAATCAAACAATTTTGTTTTGTTTTTTTTGCCTAAAGATGATACTAGTAAAAAATTTCAACCTTGATGTTTAGGGAAGTCGGGGGAAAGGCTGTTATCATGGAATGCCCCTTTAACTCAAATCTTCCCTGTATTAAAAAAAGTAGTGTCAATGCATAATGGTTAAGGTATTGTAATATTGGATGGCTGAGGTTGATAACAGAAAATATCACTTGAGCTTATAGATGATCAAATATCGTGCGAGTCAAAGACAAGCCTGATATTTTCTTGGCGAGGGCGATATTGTCTGTTATCAACTGAAATAGTCATCCAATATTACTATTACGCAAGAAGAAGCTGACTTGACAAAAATAGTTTTAAAAATGGCTTCTAAACTAATATGAGATGCCCGATATTTTTGCGTATAGTGCAGTGTTGGGCGGTACGCGCCACTCGCACTGCAGTATTGCACTACACAGAAGCTTCAGATGCATAAAAATATATCCTTGAGGAATGATGCATACTGATTTTGAGGAATCATTTCTTTCACCGTACTTTCATTTCTGATGGATCACCATAGAGACTTTACCACACTACTACATCGATCTCCATCACATTTACCCATGATGTCCTGGCCAGGCTTGTAAGATCAATAGGGCGGGAAGTAACATATTGATTGCATGATTAAATTGCCTTCCTTGGCCCCATGTGATCAGTTTGACCAGATGTGACATGCCCCCAGATTTTATACACTAATCTGATAGCGCTAACGCTTGACCCATACTATCTGGCCGTATTAGTTACCCCGTGGGTCCGGATGCCAACAAACCATCTGAAATCACCTGTGATCTCTGATCCGATTACAGGTAATTAAACCGTATATATTGGTGGAACCTTCTAAGGGGTTGTCCGTAAACTGATTAAATGTTGCGTGCCTTTAACTCAATCTACTGCGGGAATGAATGTGTATTAGACCTGTAGGCATCAAACAAATAGACACCACTGAGTGCAGAAATGCAAGGAAGAGCCACATCAACATTCACTCAAGCTGTGAGATTTCACTGCTAACTTGGTTGCCTTGTGTGTCACTGCCCACTGTTGGATTGAGTAATAGTTTACTAATGCACTAGAATCATAGAGGGGGGGCATGTTTAAAATCACTGATACAACAGTAAGCACTCTTTGCCAATGCACATTTTTTTATCGTAGCCATCAACACATTAAACTTGGACTGATATCCAAGTGATGTTAGAACTCCACTAAAATAACGACATCGTGTCTTGCCTCGAGTCCGTTTAAAACTGAAGGAAATCAATACAGATGCATTATCTTGTCATACATAATGGCATATCTCACATTAATTCTGCTGTAACAACGTAGTGTTAATTTGTCATTCAAATTGGAAATGAACAAAATAAGTACTGCGTGGGAGAACTTTGATATGATTTACCTCAGAAATAATATTATTGTCCAAGTCAGACCAAACATACAAAAGTGTGCCCACAAGAGCTCTATTATGGATATATCCCTATTAGGCAACGGTCTTGATTTTGTAAAGGGGTTTGTTTGTATTTTAGTATATTGTATTCTTCCTTGGAAAAAAAATTATCTTTTTCCATTGATGTGGGTACACCCCCACCCCCCCCCCCCCCCAAAACACAATAGCAACAAAACAAACAACAAACAAACAAATACAAACAAACAGAGATGTCTTAAAAGGAGAGAAAAAAAAGAGGTGATTTTTGAGGGCTTATATTTCATATAAAAACAGGTGAATTTCGTATTTGCTTCTAATGAAATTAGAAATTTCACAATTTGTGTATCAAAGAAACATCTCTCAGCTTAACTCATCAGATGGGGATATTTTTGGTGGAAAGCTTTAAGTCAGGGCACAAATCAGTACTTTCACCATCTTACTTAGCAGACAGACACCTTGCACCTGAATATGTGAAATCTCTCATTGCTCATTTAAGCCATGCAATCATACAATTATGAAATAAAGCCAGACCTCAAATTGCAAGAGGTGAATTTATAGTGTGACAGCATTGTTATTATATATTTTTCTTTTACTTTATAAATTTCTTCCAAGTAAAAGAGATGTACAGTGTGAGTCAATAAAAACCCTACATCAGGAATAGATTTTTTCTTCAAATGGTTAAACGTTATTTTTGATTCATGTTTGCTTGGTGTTTACAAGATAAAAAGGCTATCAGAAGCATTTTTTGTGTCTTTCGGGCTTTGGGTTCAGAAACCCTATGTCAATTTGCGGGAGACCGTATAACAATTCAAGTGGGCCGCTTTAGCCATCAATGCGGAGAGACTGACAACGACGTGTACCATAGAACATTATAGCAAGACAATTCACACATGCAATTCAGATTGTATCGATTTCTTCTCGACAAAAAAAACATATTCAGTTTGTATAAAAATGGTCATTTTGTACATAATTATAAGTAAAAATTTTCAAAAAATTAAATACCATTGTTCAATCATAAAGAGTCAATTATTGGTTGAAAATCACTCCTATCAATGTTTCAAGTTCATGAAAAATTAATGAAAATGCTCAGAGATTTTTATTTGCACAAATACAGTATACTCAGCTCCATGCAAATTGTAAGAAGAACTAAAGCTGAAGTTTTCTGTAAATAAATCGGATTAAACCTTAAAATTAATTATCGCACTGCTGTTTCCAAGCGGAATACAAAACTTTTCTATGGTTTCACTTTTGTCCCACGTTTCCTTGTAGGTTAAACCCATGAAATCTTGACTGAACCAAAGTAAACTTTGGTCTTACACCGGCTATCTTTAATTTCTTATTTAGGAATTTGAAATTTTTTTTTACTTAGCATTTTCTTTTGTAAATCTCTGGGATGTTATTGTTATAATCCTTCATTACTCTCCCAACTTCTATTGTTCAAAAAATAATTTGTTTAAGTTAAATGTTTTACTCAAATCACTGCTGAAGACCCATGTTACTTTATGTCAGCGAGGGATCTTTGTTTGGCCTCAAAATCGGCCAAACACAATTTTGAAGTCTCTCAGCACAATAGACGTAACTTCTTTCTCCAAAGTCAAATGACACCAAATAAAGTTTTCTGAAAGCCTGATTATCCTTTCTTTATAACCCTAGCAAACATTTGAGCAAAAACAACTATTAACTATTGTATTATTTTTTATTCTGAATGTAGGTTTTTTTTTGAACTCACACTGTATATAAAAAAAAAGAGAGATGTAAGATCAGTGGATGTTCATTCAAATGAAAAAAAAAATCACCACAGTGGCAATAAAGAACTCAATAAACAAGTTAAGTTAAAGTACTGCTTTAATGGTTTTGTCTGGGTACAGAGTACAAAAAGTATGTGTCTGGGTGGAGTATACAAAGTATGTCTCAGACTGGGAACTTGATAAGTCTGATTGCTAATGTTATTTTCCCGAGGGTGTACTTAGTACAAAAGAGTTACAAGAGACGTGCTGCTAATAAGAAGTCTCTCTCTTTCCTCAAATGTAACAATGACCCCTTTTTCAAAGTAAACTTTAATGAAATGGATCCAACATTCAAGTTTGTATTTTAATCATAAAAAATTGGTCTATATTTATTGAAGTGCAATTTTATTGTCTCTGGCATAAAAGTGTACCCATCAAATGCACTTAGCAGTTGTTTAAACTATCCATAATCTTATTTGCAGCACTGAAAAACAAATTAAATGTGCGGTTAAACATGGCTACACTTGAAATCTTAAGTAAATGACATTTCGTATGTTCATGAAAACAATACTCCAGGTATAAAACATGAGCAAGTCTATGCCTGAAACCAAATAAATACCAAATACATATGGTGTGCTCTAGTTTTAATGCCATTTTCTGTGTGAAATAAAACCTCACCCACCTTGATCCGGTGAGCATGGAAGACCATGCATTGTTGGGAAATGAAAACGGCAGTAGTTCACCATAGTATGCGAATACAATTCAAGTGGAACTTAAATTTACTCCATTGGGAAGGCTTTGAAGGTGGATATACAACAAAGCACATTTATTATCATGATTCATTCAGTAGATCCTTCAGAGTGATAGATACTATATATTAAAAATATAGTGTATGACAAACATTTTGGGTTTGTTTCAAATTTCCTTAAAAAGACACTGGCACATTTGGACTCAAGACTTTTCCAAATTGATAATTTTGCATGGTTTTTATATACATTAGTCCTCACCTGAAATAATTAAGGCCAAATCAGTGCCCTTATGGGTAAACAGAATGATTTTATTATAAATCACTCCGGAGTGATTTAATTCAGCTGACAATGGATCACGGGGTTAAACACAATAAAATTTGTCAGAGTTGATTCCTGTGGTATCCATCCTGTAACCTTTGTGGTTTTGATGTCAATGAATATGAGTCGGTGATATTCATGTAATAGACACATTTGTTGAATAAAGTTACGACAAACCTAAAATTTGCCCTATACAGATTACTGGATGTTTTTAGCCTCTTAGGAAGGCGTCCCCGCTCCTTAACACATAGTTTTCAGTCGCCATTTTGTATCCCACCATGCACTACCTTCCCAAAGTCCTGTGGGGTTTTTCTCCAACGTGGTCTGTATGTTGAACCTTCCGAATTTAGCAGATGTTTTAAGGTCAAATTTGCGAACCCAGAAGTAGAACGTACATTTCAGTCATTGCTTCGCATTGTTTTTGGCCATTCTCCTTGCAGAAGACAAATTATTTACACTAATTTGAGATAAGATGGGGTTGGATGAGGTTGTGTGTCAACCATAATGCCCAAGCACATAGTTTCACTGTAACTCATTTTTATTGTTTTGACAAAATTAGCATTTTGTTTGGTGTGGCACATCAGCCCTGGCACATAAATGGTGCCCAGTTTTAACAAACTACTAAGGCGAAAGAGTCAACCTGGCCTCTAATTCTGGTATGCGTACCTACCTAAATAGAAAAGGCAACTCGGCCCAATGAGACTACCTAGATCAACAGAAATCAATAGTAAACGGAATAAAGCTCATACACACTACTGCTTATCGATTGATCATGGGTTGGGTTTTGATACAAACGTAAGTAGGTTATACATTATCAAGAATTTGGGTAGGTACGCATACTGGAATTAGAGGCCAGGTAAACTCATTCTGCACTACTAAGTTCCATTGACTGATTCTCAGAATCAAGGCAGACCAATATACAGTGCATCTTTAAGATTGAACAGTTTTTGCTCATGCTAACTTTCCATCCATCCATTGTAGTTTGAAGGTCATTTCATTGTTATCTCTGGGTTAGATTTTCCTATTCTCCTCATCAATAATGTTGTTAAAATATTAAATGCCCAGTTTAAAGCTTGAGTTGTGTGTTGGCAAGAAGTGAGCGCAGAGTATTACATTCTGCCTATCAATAACTCATTTGCATTTTGATATCTCCCCCGAGAGGTTGCTCTCCAGGGTGCTATGAATTGTTTATGATGAATTCCCACTTAATGTTTCAATAAATCATCAAACTTGAAAGCATTGGATCGCGAGGTGACGGAAGCCACGCTAGCGTGAGCCGCAAATGCATTTTTGCATGTGACAATCCTACAAATTCTGTCAAATTAGGGGATTACCGCTACTGATTTATTGGAGCTTTGACAAGTAGCATTGTTTGTCTCGCTGGCAAGGCATACATCAGGGAACGGGCTATGCCGAGGCTTACAGCTAAGACAGACAAGACGCACTGATTGTTTTACCCATTGAGCAGACACCTAACTTCCCTGATGTGATCTATCAGTGCTGGGCGGTAATTATGAGAATTCCTCCATTGGGGTTTTCTGGCCTTTAGAGCTGCAATCCCATCAGGCATTCATTTACTGTCCTGTAATGCTATGTCAATCTATTTCCTATTGCTCGGGGAAACCAGTCGGGGGGGGGGGGGGATGCTTGTGGCAAATTTGCATTGAATTACCAGCCTGTGCTTTAACTGGTGTTTTGTTGACAACAATCCTAGAGGGATTTGAGCTATGACGACGTTTTCTGTCCTCGGAGGATGTCCCCATGATAAACAACATAGTAACCATTGTATTGCGTTTTTGTCTGGTTTTCTAAGAGTCAAACGTCATAAAAAAGGACGAAAATCAGATGGAACCGGGAAAGTTTCAAAAACAAGTGTCGGTCACATGTTGCATTACAGAACCTCAAATGGAAATATTCAAATGTGGCTTTCTAATTAAAGGGGCATTTTGTGATCCACAACCTTAACTAAAAAAAAAACGTTAGCCTTAGTAATCCATGTGTACCAAATCTTACTTTCAAATTCAGTTGTATCTGTAAGAAATTCTCAATTTTGTATTTTTGTATTTTTTGCCCATAAACGGACAAAAATTACAGTACAGTACACTGCCTATGGGACCGTGGGAAACAAGCAATTGCTCATAATACAAAACTGCAACATTGGAATAAACTCAAATTTTGTGAATAAGCTTTTCTCAAGGATATCTAGTGAACAAAGAGTGAAACAGAAGGTGCTAGATTCACAAAATGCACCTTTAAAACTTTTCTTATAAAAAATGTTTCATGTGATATTCTGTAAGCTTTGAGGTGCTGTTTTCTACTCCAGACTGTTCAGAAAATTCATTATTGTTCTACAGACTTGTCCTTCAATTTTAAGCTGTTCCTGCAAATTTTAAATATTTTGACTGTTTTTGGTAGATCACTAATAGTGTCTTTAATTCTTGTTGATTGGCTCAACAAGTGTGTTGACATTCATTTGAGCAAATAATTGACAAGGAATTAAACACCATAATGATTAGGATCTATATAAGATTGAAATTTGAGTAGGATATGGGCTCTATTGATTGAATCATGTAGTCTATCAGATTAGATGGGTTCCCATACCGGACCTTTAAACTAAATTTCAACATGATTTTTAGCACACCTATGCCATCTTCCTCAAGAATTGTGATATTGTTTATCACAAGTCAATATTGTCCCAATGGGGGAATTTGGCCGCAATCTTGATAAGCAGGGATATCATACGAACCAATTGGTATGAATTAGTAAAAGTATCTCAAATGATTGATATCCTTTATAAGGATGAGAAAATTTGTAGTTTGGCATATTTGTGTTCAGTTACGGAGATATGGGTGAAAATGTGATAAAGGTAATGAACTTTTTGATTGGCCAATTTTTCGAAAGGCTCCAAATCTTGACAAAAAAATGGTGTCAACTTGTTGGTATGACATGAGTAACCTGGACATGTCAGTTTCCACAATTCGCATCTCCATGTTGGTTTGTTTTTTAGGAAATAGATGAGTTGTGCCCTAATTTTCCATACAAAACAATACAAAGTTGGCAAAGGTAAATTCAAACCAAATTTTTTTTTTTTTTTTTTTTTTCTGGATTGCTCATCTCATAACAACACTTGACACCACATTTTGTGAAGATCCATGCAGTGGTAATGCTATTTAGTCTTTTTAGCAATATCTTAATTAGGGTAGGATCATCGGATAAATGGTCCTTACAGAAAAATTACCATAAAATCAAACCCCTGAATCAATTAGTCCCAATTGACTGTGGTAAGGATTGAACCTCCTCCACAATTTTTTTTTAATTTTGCATTTTCAAGACTGGCCATGAATTTGTTTTAGTGTTTTTATTTTATTTTTTTAAAATTTTCCCTAATTTTTACAATAAATAATTTTTTCCCAGCCTAATGGAGGGTGCTTTTAAGCTGAAACTTTAGGGATGTTTTGTATAAACAAAATACCTAAAATCCCACGTTTGCTTTTTTGGAATCAAGTGTTTTAATTTCTTTAGAAAAAATTATTTTAGTGGGAACAATCATTTCAAGTGAAATTAAAAACCCCCTATTTTTTCAACTAGAACCACTCAATCTGCAAAATCTAACGTGAGAATTTTCTATAAATTTGATTTCCCTTCATATGAACACCTTCGTCATTCCAGGGTGTTGTAGTTTCTTCTATGAATAATTATGTCAAAAGTGGATCTACAGTAATTTCCTAGAACTACTTCAACAAAAAAGTGTTTTAAAAAAAAAACGCGTGTTTTTTTGTTTTTGATGACCACACATAAAAATACAAAATTGTATGGATTTTTGATATTTCTTCAACCATTAGAAACAAACCCCAATCTTATAACTCACAATTACTTGGAAATAATTGAAATAAAAATGTTAGTTTTTCACAAAATTGCCCCATTTTGGTCATTTCTATACGGCCAAAAATCACCCCTGTACAAAGTCCTATGGGAACATTTAACAACTCATTAGTTGACATATCTCTAAAACGCCTCTTTGGAAAAAATTAAAACTTGGCACACATGTTTCTTTCACCAATACCAACATTTCATGAGAATTTAAACAAGATCTGGGCAAGATGCCGTAGCCGATAATCCTTTAAGCTTTGTTTGCCTCCAATAGCCTTTGTGCAGGAAAATGTTTACCTTTAGGCAAAATGGACTAAAAAAATCAATGTGAAAACCATTAAGTTTCATAGTCCCACACCCAGGTTAGCCCACATTGGACATTGCATCCTGACCTTGTACAAAGCTGCATAAAAATATTTTGATTGTTTCCTTGGCAATCTTACCTGCTGATTCCAAATCTCGATGAGGCAACTTTGTCATCCTTGAGCTTTTGAGATAGGGAGGGGGCATTTCACACAGGGTAAAATTTTTAAATTTAAAATAATGTTTCAATGCAGTTTTAAACAAGGTATCGACCCCCAAATATGGTCCTATGTATTAAAAAAGGTAAGTTGCTATATCAATAACACTTTAAACACAGCAGCTTAAAATGGTTCAAGGAGGAAGGTCATCCTGGGGTAAAACCTTTAGAATGCCCAGATTCTTCACAAAATGGGCTAAAATTCTCATGCTTTGCATTGTAATGGCAAATATGTTATGTATTTTATTTTGACTTAAGTATTTCTAGGAGAAAATGTCAAAATGCCCACAGGATCTATGGGGAACAGCACTTTAAAGCCTCTTCTGAATACTTTTGAGCTGATTATCATAACGTAAATGTATATTTCCTGTTGTACATATTCCCATACTAACAATTTCAAACCAATTTTAAACAAGTCGGATCATTACAATATTTTCCTCTGTAATGATCTTGAACAATTTTAGACTTGTTGACCAAGACGAAAGAAGTAGATATCAAAAATGACTTTTAAAGCAATCTGCCATTTGTGATGAATAATTAGTGTTTTTGTCTGCACAGACAAATTAGCAACATTATGTGAAAGTAATAAGCATTTGAATGGTGTCAACATATTTTACCAGATTATCTGTGAGGTTCTGTAAAGATCAAGGGTGTGATTTTTCAAGGATTTTGTCTGTTTTCAGGATTTTATTTCCAAATTTCCGCAAATTTAATTTATTTCAGCCATATTCTTTGTATTTTTTAGATCAATTTTACCCGCTGTTTTCAGGACTTTTTTACCAAATTCAGGATTTTTTCCCAAAACTCATATCAGCTCTGAAAATAGAATCCTACCTTGATTGAAATTATTTCAGTTTGATGGAATTTTATCACTCTAAGCAATATGTATTCAAACAATGGGCAAAAAACTGATAGTTTTCCCCCCCCCTGAGGGTTTTGCTGAGGGGACTGATTAACTTCTCTGAGGGTTTGCATTTGTAATGTCAGAAAGAAGTCTCAATATTGAAGAAAATACAGTTCCAACTTTTTTTAACAAGTGAAAATTTCTGCCTTCTGGATGCCACAATTATAGATCTCTCCCACACACCATTGGATTGATTTGTCCCCTAATCAAGTTATCACTTGTAATTGCCTATCTGAAATATCAAGGCACCCCCATGTGATGATTAGCAAGCTATTGAGATCAACGTTACACATCTGCGATGTTTCCACACCGGCTTGTGCGTCAGACATTAAAGCTCAATAAACAAACATTACTTGATGTGTAACTGTACTCTGGCATGTTGAGAGTCAATTGTGTTAGCACACTACCAATCAAATTAGCAATTTCAACTGCTAACATTTACATTCTTCAGCTGAGTGGTATTTGGTAACAATTTCCATAGCTGTATGAACATAAAGAAATTTAAACTTCTAGCATAAAGGAAAATTGCTGCCAGGCCCAGTGTATATTGGTGGGTGTGCATAAGTGAGCTTTCAATAACACGGTTTGTCATTTTACATCAATAGTGCATTACGGTTGGTGCCTATTGAAGGCTACACAAACATCAAACGAGATGAACCAGGATTTCAGGAAAGCGCCAACTTCTTCCCCGTGGCGAGTTTCAAAGGAGGTGTTATCTCGCCGTTTCTCCCTATTTTCAAATCATACAATATTGCTTTTATGCATCATTGTTGGGTCTACTCACAAAATAACATTACTTCGATATTGGAGCAACAATCACCATTAGGCATGCAGAAAAAATCTGTGCCTTCAACATCTTGTGATAACATTCCTACAGATAATGTACACAGAGCGTTAGCACTGGCCGCTCGATATATCAATATTTCTAAGTTGCGTTAAAAAGAACGGCACTTGAACAAAACATTTCCAATTCACTACACTTTCTAAAATGAGCAACACTGCAAACTAATAATAGTCTTGTTACCCAAAGAGGCAAGTCACCATTTGAAGGTGACCTTCTAATTTGACCCCTTGGCAGTCTGGATATGAGAAAGCATACCCAAACCAATGGAGTCAATTTGTCAGTGCATTATTGAATGTGAGGTCAATGAACTGTGGCTGAGATGGGGCTGAATACACGCCAGTATGCAAAAGCCAATTGATTGGTCATTATATTTCCAGGGGAAATGGCATTAGGGAAGTGCATAAGTATTTTCTTTAAATGATTTGGATGCTTAAGTCAAATGGAGTTGTCTGCTATCGATTTAATGACCTACTGCAGAATGAATACTCAAGACATGCTAAGACTTAACCAATGGGAAAAAATAGGGATGAGGTTAGTTATGTTTGGCTTAAAGATACCTTGTCCAATAACAACATATAATTTATGTTCATATAAAGGACTCACACGCATTTCCAAAAACTTAAATTGAATTTCAGGACACCATTTTAACATGAGTGGTAATATGTGTGTATACAAACAAAAATCATGTAACCATAACAATCATATTTATAAACAAGGAGTGAGTTCAGCCAAATATTTGCAGATGAAATGGAAAAAAAATACAAGCTTTTTTAATGAAACCCAAATTTCAGGTTCAATGATGTGACTTTTGTGGGTTGAGGCTGAGGATCGGGTAGTGTCCCTTTAATGTAAATTTAGATTTAAATGATGTCTGGGGCAATGCACTGTGTTCAACTGGTTTAATATAAGTGCTTCACTGTTAAAGTGATAGAAGTAACCTGTTACAAGTACATTGGATATACTTCTTCTTCTTATCGTGTCCAAACACAGTGGTTCCCAAATATGATCCAGCTAGAGAGGGGTACAATGTCTGGCTGCTTCACTGAATTCCGCAAGGTCCCTGTCTGTGCACTGCTGCTCCAACAGTGGGCAGACCAAGAGATGCTCCGTTGTCCGTGGTGCTGCCCCATAACCACAGGCAGCATCCCGATCTGCCCCCAGGCAGCCCCACCCCTCAAGGAAACCCCAGATTGGCCAGCTCTGGTTCTCAATCTGTTGAGGCATCACCATTCAGCCCACAAGGAGCTATACTCTGGGCCATAATTTCTTGACATAACCTCGTTGCGTGTACTGCGTCTACGTGTAACCCGATGGTGCGCCGCTTTGGTGGGGAAGCAGGTGTACGTTCTAAACTGTCCAAGAATTATGAGCCAGAGTATAGCTCCAGGGAACTGGCTAGACCAAGCTTAAAGGCACAATAATGGGATTTTTTTCACATGAGTATAAGTGGCAAAAAGTATTTTAGAAATACACTAAGTGGAAAAATCTCATCCTGTATGGAAATAAAAAACTTATTTTCTGAGCATTTACCTGCACTCAGAAAACCGTAATGTTTGCAGCAGTGCCTCCACCTACTTCTCACTGTACATTGGGTTGCACTATTCCAGTGTTACTTAACCTGAGGGTCGCAAACCCCAGCTGTGAAGATGGTGGAAACGTAAAGGGAAAGATATCCTACTTAAAATACCATTTTCTAGGGTGAAATTTTGTGTAGAAACTGAATCTTAAATAAAAAATGCATAATTATTAACTTGAATTTTTTCCCATAGCACTGTATAGGCATATTTCTGCCCGAAGTCCTCAAATTTGAGCAAAAATCGGTCGCAAAAAAAATAAGTCCTTCAAAACTGGGACTCTCGGGGCTAAACAAATATAAACTTGCTCTAGAGGGAGGTCTTGGCTATAGCAAGTTTATATTTGTTTAGCCTTAAACCTCACAGTTTTAAAGGACTTATTTTTTTTTGCGAAGGCCTTTATTTTTTTCACACCCTCCGAAATGTTAGGGGTAGGGGTAACATATTACTACTTTATTTTTTTTCAGTACATTCAACTTAGTCAAGTTTTATATCACTATTTAGCTATTGAAATACTGAACAAAAAGACACAAGAAGCATCACCATAGCTCATACCATTGAGTAGTTATGTCTTTTTCAATCACAAAATTGGGCGAAAATTGCATTTTTTCCCAAATCAATTGTCACCCTGACCGCCGACTTTCTAACCCTGTTACAAAAATAAAGAAATAGATTGATCCCATTTAATGATTTGAATATTACAAATGTACCCTTGTCACATGATTAGCATAAAGAATTAGTTACTACTAGGTAGTTTTCATGTTCATACACTCACAGGAAATTAGCAAGTCAAAATTTTTGTCACCCGAAAACAGCCATTTTTGGCTAAAATTGGCCACAAATCTGAATTTTTCTCAAAATCGGTGAAAAATATGGGGTTTTAAGTGCCAAAATCTGAAAATATATGACATTTTACCCTTAGAAACATTCAAGTAATCAAGAATTTTGACTGTTTTCACCCCTAAATATTTTTTTCACACCCGTGTCCGCCAAATGTAAGTCAAAGCTTGAACACTGTCATAAGTGCTTCACTGTTAAAGTGATAGAAGTAACCTGTTACAAGTACATTGGCTATACTTCTTCTTCTTATCGTGTCCAAACACAGTGGTTCCCAAATATGATCCAGCTAGAGAGGGGTACAATGTCTGGCTGCTTCACTGAATTCCGCAAGGTCCCTGTCTGTGCACTGCTGCTCCAACAGTGGGCAGACCAAGAGATGCTCCGTTGTCCGTGGTGCTGCCCCATAACCACAGGCAGCATCCCGATCTGCCCCCAGGCAGCCCCACCCCTCAAGGAAACCCCAGATTGGCCAGCTCTGGTTCTCAATCTGTTGAGGCATCACCATTCAGCCCACAAGGAGCTATACTCTGGGCCATAATTTCTTGGACATAACCTCGTTGCGTGTACTGCGTCTACGTGTAACCCGATGGTGCGCCGTTTTGGTGGGGAAGCAGGCGTACGTTCTAAACTGTCCAAGAAATTATGAGCCAGAGTATAGCTCCAGGGAACTGGCTAGACCAAGCTTAAAGGCACAATAATGGGATTTTTTTCACATGAGTATAAGTGGCAAAAAGTATTTTAGAAATACACTAAGTGGAAAAATCTCATCCTGTATGGAAATAAAAAACTTATTTTCTGAGCATTTACCTGCACTCAGAAAACCGTAATGTTTGCAGCAGTGCCTCCACCTACTTCTCACTGTACATTGGGTTGCACTATTCCAGTGTTACTTAACCTGAGGGTCGCAACCCCAAGCTGTGAAGATATTTTGAACTAAACCGGATCACAAGTTCATTTGAATAATTCGGAAAGCAATCATAAAAAGTGCTCCAGAATAGGTACTATAATAATGTCAATTAATAACCCGATTAATCAGTATAGACAGTCAATTGGATTCAATATTGGCTAACAAGACAAATGCTTATCATTTAGAAATGGGGTCTCAGGCTAAAAAAGGTTGGGAAGCTCTGCACTATTCCTATGAAGGCTGAAGCACTGATGCATTAAAGTCAAGAGAGTAAAAGTCATTCCCGGGTGACGGGCTTCATTTACACTAATTAATTTCAACTTTAGGTCAAACTTGGCTGTGATTCCTTAAAAAGTGGGAAGAAAGTGCAAAAGTTATTCCATTTTGTTCCGGTATTTTTCCCTGACCTTTCCCCTCCCTTCCCCACCCCACCACTGGCAGGCTGGCTGGTTAATAATCATATTGATCACTTAACTTCTCTAATCTTACCCATGAAACAAGGTGCACTATTTATTATAATATTTTGATTTGATGAAGAATGGAGAAGACAGAGCCAGACACGTATTAAGTGGACCGGAACCTACGCAGAAAGCAAGAGACCAAAACGACTTGAGGGTGAAATTTGCCACGAAAATGTAACGATAAGAGTAGAAATAAAGCAATAAATAACAAAAGAAATCAATATTTAAATAACAATGGAGAAAACAAATAGAGCCAGATTAAATTACAGAAGAGAATATGATTTTACTTGTTTTCTGCAATCAAAACAATATCAAAAAAAATAAAGTGATCAGAACTTGTGAAATTAAAGTGATAGACACATTCACGATTTGAAACCGATGAAGTCATCACATACACACTCCATATATGCCTAGTATTTTGAAATTCAGTGCAAACATATTGATGCAGTATCATATTAATGCCAATAATATTAATTTGGTATTACTTAAATCCATCAGTCAAAATTTTTAAATTGGTTGCTCCGGGGGACAGACTTGTTGGAAGCTTCGATGCAGAGTGCCAAGATATTTTGTTGGGGAAAATAGCATCCTACATGTTTTGATCTTTACAAAGAACCATTTGAAAATTAGCAGAATCTTTGCGGTTCTGTAAATACATACATTTGGTAAGCAGAGAAACTTTGAAATGGTGTTATGGTAAAATAGTTCTTGAAACATTTTCTTTATTTTTGAGCTATTTTATGGGGATTGTTTTGGCCGTCTTTCTTTAGATTCATATGCTACACTTAATGTCCACACCCTATGCCTGTCTTTGCTTTTATATTACAGAAAAGTAATATAAAAAAAAAACAAAAGTTTTATTGTCCGATTTAAAAAAAAAACAAAAATGCCTGTCTCCACTCGCCCTGAATTTTTGGCAAATGGGGCAGCATATAGCCAGTGCTGTTCTGAAGGTAAATATTTAAGAAAAGGGTTAAACTATGCCACTGCTGTACACTTTCAGGTGAAAAAGGACATTTTTGTCATATTTGGATCACAAATTTCTTGCTGTAGCCATAAAAGCCAAACTTATACTTAATTTTGTTTTTATCTATTATGCCTACATATCACCACCATTAGAAATCAATTGTCTTTCACGCATCTTCAAATGTTGTCTCTATTCACACCAAAAATTGACACATTTAATATTTTGAAACTACGTAATTTTCTTTTTTACCATATACGTGGGACATAACAGGTTAGGTATTTAGCATATAGCCAAATCATTTTCTCCAATAGTTCTGATGGTAAATGGCAAACATTTGACAATGAGGAACTGATTTTTGGAGCAGGTGGAGCAGGCTATGAAAGTTGGAGACATTTTTTTGTACAAATCGTGAACAAGGACGAGGTCGTATGGGCCATGGGAACACCCACGATCCGACCGACCCACGTCAAAGCACCCAAAGCAATATGTGGTTTGGAATCTGTATTGCTTTGTGATTTATATTGATTCAGTTGAGTGAGTTGCTATATTGAATGATGGTGGGCTGCCATCATCTGAATTGGAAGAAAATGTAAAAAAAAGCTCTCTTGGGCTCAAAGTTTTCTGCTTACACATCTGTTAAGAAATCGTTTACGGGCTCTGGTTTGCTCTCTAACTTTTGAGAAAAGAAAGTTACCAGAAGTTACTAAATAAGAAAAGTGAGTTTCCAAAATTGTTTCTGTGTTTGGTCTCCATTTACCCTGACATCATCCCTATTCACATAATGTTTTATAAGCATGCCAAAAAGCTATGTTGTAATATTTTTTCAAAGAATGGTGAAATAGACATTATAGTCTGTGACTTATGAAATACCTATACAATATATCTCATATTGACATTCTTTTGTGGCTGTTTTTAATCAAAGTAAAAGCAATTATCTTCTTCCTTCTGTTAAAACTTTAAAGACAACCACTATTTTCTTAGAGTAGACATATTCATGACAACTGACAGTGTTTAAGTTGTATCAAACGGAAATAAGACATCGATTGCTACAGAGCCTCAACATGCTTGCATGAAGAGGCCATTTAATTATCTCTAAAAACCTCAGATTGTCTCACCAAACTAATTAAAGTGAATGCATGCAACATTTGACAGCTTAATTAACTCTACCTGTATGCCTAACCTACATTTTGCACAAACTTTAAAGAAATTTCATGTAGAGAATTTCAAGTTTGTAGCTTTCCTTCTCCAATAGACATGTTCAAAGTTAAGACATCATTATGACACTGTGAAGGCTTACGGTATTGCATCCTAAGAACTTTACTCTCTTTGAGCTCCATGCAGTAATATTAAGTTTCCATCATGGCAATTTTATTTAAGGCTTGGGGTTCTAAGCCCTAAGAACTTTAGCCAATTTGATAGACAATTTGCCAGATCTCCATAATGCATCTCGTTTTGTGCCCATTTCCATCCGGGAATTTGTACCAGTAGTGGGAGAGATATTATTGGATTTGGCTTCCACTTTGAATTTGAAGTATGACTTAATGTTACAAGTGCCATACACTTGTTCATTGGATCCTATAGTAATCTATATAGTAACTCCATAGTTTGATAATATAGGGTTGAATAGATAATTATCATTTATGGCGACGCCATCTTGGATTTCTCAAAATACTCAAGGATGCCCAGGTGGCACCTGGCAGATTCTTATTCTACACACCCTAATCTATCATTTCAGCAAAACAATTGTGTCCATACTCAACTCTGTGGTCACATGAACGTTCTCTCTGACTACAAAGTTCATGTTTACAAAAAAAATTATGTTGTTCGTTCGTGTCGCCGGACTGTGCCTAAAACTACAATACAAAGTACCTTTTCACTTAAAGTTAATCTTACAGAAATGTAGAAGAATATCAAAGGAACAAAAAACACTGATGTTGAAATTTACGACTAAAGGTGGTATTTTCCATCGTAACCGTGCCCTATTTGTTACCTGCCGAACAATTACAAAACTATAGTGCAACGTCACAGATAAGGTAAGTTTTCTAGTATTAATATTACACACTTAACCGTATGTTTTAGCTGACTTGAGGCTGGTACAAGTTCCAGGATGGAAATGGGCACAAAACAAGATGCATTATGGGGATCGTGCAAATTGTCTATTGATTGAGAGTTCTAAGATAAAATTGGCCAATCACAGACATGGTAAGAAAAGCTTCAGGTGCATACATTATAAGGTATATTTTGATTAGTTACTCAGAGCAATTATCATGTTATATCATATGTATTAAGCCAATTAGAGATACTGTAAAAAGAGTGGTCAACCTCAGGGGGTTAAGTCTAATATTATTATGTTTCTATGGATCCATGTGTGGGAAAATATTGGATCCAAAACATAATAATGATAAAATTGGATGATTTACACCCAATATTTATCGGTCTCCCTATGAGTTTTAAAATATTTTTGCAACTCATAGCTCAACCAATAAATATGGGCTCAATCGATCAAATTTTATACCAGAATTGGTGACCAATACTGCTACTGCTATTTTAATTTCCCTACAAGTAGCCCGTCACATTTAGCATCTCATCAGTACTGCAAAAAACTATTAGATAGAGAATCAGGTGTTGCTTGGGAATATGATGGTTGTGGAAAGTGTGGTTTATTAATGAAATTACACATGCATAGTTACCTCGGAGCTACTTGTACTTGTAGAAACTAGCTCTGTGAGCAATTGGCAAGGTTGACTGTGTGTAATGACCAATGACATGTAAGGCTTCGTGACCACAAGTTCAGTGCTGGTTTGTGTTGGGCGTTGGTTAGGCTGTTGGTTTGAATGACCAGAGATGTAAATTTTCTGGAAATTTCTGGTATTTTTTGGCCTAAATAAAAAAAAATCTGGGAATGAATAAAAAAAAAAAAATCATAATAATAATAATTTGTTTTTCCAATTTATGGATTAAAGTGTTATGATTAATCAGGTGAAAAACTGCATCAAAAAACCAATATTAAGACACCCATTTATTTAGAGAAAGGGTCTTGTCACCCTAAAATGCATTAGAAAATATGTACAAGGAGCTTCCAAGGATGCTAAGCTAAAATTTGCCTTCCAGCCTTTTGACATTTTGGATTTTCAGCATAGGGTACAGTTACATCTCTGACATGTAGAGCACAGTGTCTCTTCAACAATGTATTATTTTAAAATGTTAAAAATTTTAATTGGGATTTTCAACTCATGGACATAATTAATAAGATTTGTTGTTACAGGGATCATCGTTCAGCAAACATATTTCCACACCCTCAAATTCATAATGATTCACTTAGAGCACTAAGTTAGGGACCAATTGTCTGGCGGAAGTACTTTTTTCATAAATTTTCATAAAATTAGACATCTACCGACAATTTTATATCACTAGGGGAAATGTGTGTCAAAGATGCTCTTTCTATTAAACATTTCTATGTTTGCAAATTTAGTCCGAGAGAGAGTTTTGTTTCTACTATAAACACTGTTATACATCATAGATGTAATGCTTTGCCATTGAAAATAGCATCTTGTTGTGCAGTAAATGTCAGGGACAATTTAGATACCCTACAGAAAGGTATTTAAAGGTATGCTTTTCTAGTAAACATGAAAATGTCCTAAATCAGTCCCAGAAGCACATGTTATACATATTAAATTGTAGAAGTTTCTATTTTCAATCCATCAATCATTGAATGATGGATATTGGTCATCGAGGCGCGTGTTTAATATGCGGCTCTTATTTGCGAAAATAGTCGGCCGTTTTCTGTCTGTTTACACATAAAATTCGGCAAATTGTTAGGTAGGTAGTGGGCGTTTCGCAGTAGGATTTATTTTTTGGAATTTAGTGACGGGAGTCAGATTGGGTGACGTTTGTTCTGTTTGTCAGTTTGGACATCATATGTGCCATGCTTGTCGTCTTTCTTACTGAATTGCGTATGGGTTTATGTGTGCACCTATTAACCGGTTCTAGGGGTTTCTTGGCGAAAATGAAATGGTGATCGTGTTTACCAAACTTACATATCTACCAAGGGCTTACCAGGGACTTACCAGGGACTGAGATCAAACACAAGTGCGAGTTCTTTTGACTTGAGTAGATTTGTGTAAACAAATTTCCATGGATGAAGGTCTCACTTGAAATTATAGAGATGACACAAAGAAGTTGTTTTACTTGAGATCAGACTTCAGTTATGTTAATAACTCCGGGGTATTTTGCAACAAGTCTCAAAGACATTTCAGCAAAAATATAATTGCCTTCTTTAGTAAGCAAAAACTTCAAAAAATTATTAAGTCGTACCTAGCAAATTTGCGTATCGAGGGTATCGTCCTGTGCAAAGGCACGCCTTGTTTCACCCATTATGGCATTATACTGACTATGAATCGTGTTATGATAGGATGGGTGAAAAGTTGGGGTGTTGGTTCGACGGCGCAAAGTTTAGAATTTTTAGTTTAGATATTGGTTATATTTTTGGGAGGTCTGGAGAAACAATTTTGGTGTCGACTGAGACACCTTTTCTGCTGTCAATTATTAAGTTATTGTTAGCTGTTTTCGATACAATGGAAATTGCTGCGACAATGCATGCCATGCCCAACGTGGCTGTTCCCTCTAAACGATGTAACACGGACGTTGACAGTGTGAGGCACCTTGAAAAACTGTTGGAAAACCATTATGGAATTTATAAAGTGGTCTTGAAAAGTTGAAGGCACTTAATATAGTAGGCACTTTAATATAGTAGGTTTTCTCAGAATTAAATAGTCGATCCTATAAAATATGAAAACAAAGTGAAACTGTTGAAAACCAGTTCTGAATTATAAGTGGTCCTTGAAAGTTGAAGGCATTTAATCGATTAGGTGTTCTAGAGATTAATATTCCGATCTATAAATATGATAACAAAAGAGGGTATTCACTTGCGACAGCGTTGGGCATAATTCGGAATATTTTTAATCCTTACACTGGGTACTATATTCTATTGCAGCGTTGGGACGACAAACACGCTGGCCTTACTTTTGACGGGTTTTAGATATCACTTTGTGTCGACGGTGCTCACTAAATGATTGGCCGTAATTCGACTTTACCTTTTATATCCCGCTTCACGAAGCGGAAAATGTTGAATAAGTGGCGGTAAGAATATCAATACAAGTGACATCTTTGGGAACACATCTGCAGACATTGTATTACATTTGACTAGGAATATCCTAAAAAATTGTTCAACAAGAGTCATAGAAATGTGTCAATATAATCCTCTAATTTTGATAGAGGATATTTCCTCAAAGTGGCCTGAAAAATACGAAAAATTAATAGAGCACTTTAAAAAAAAAAACGTAAAAACCGACAATTTGCATCTGCTACCAGAATGTCATGACCCCTCTGATATCCTATTACGTGTGCAACCAAGACGTCAATGTATGCTGATAAAAGAGATGGTATACCGATTTTATCTAGTCTGCATAAGATCATTGTAAGGATGACGTGGTAACCTGGAGTGTGAATGTAAACTGTTTAGCGTAACATTTGCCGATACCTTCACACTTAGTCAAAAGAACCACTGACCCAAGTCTCAATGAGTATATAAGAGTGGCCTCTAATGACCCTATGGCCTTTGACCCCATTTTGTAATCTACTAATAAAACACTTCTGAAAACAAATGCTATGCACACTAAAGGAACAACGGTCCAGGACATCTTACTGATATGCGCAGAATGACCTATGATGACCCATGTGCCTTTTGGACCTCTAATGGCCCTAGTGACATTTGACCCCATTTGGTCAAATCTATATTCTAAAAGAAATCAACTTTGTGGGCTGGTGGGTTTGTCCGGGCTATGTGTTTCACCGTCCTTTTACATACAGATATGGAATTTTGGTGTGGTGGTAGAGCACCAACGTACGAGGTTTGTGGTCTCGATTTGGAGGGGTCATTTTTGGGGTCAACGGTCATCAGGGGTCGTTGTCGGGGTACTTGGCATGCTTTGACGGATGTATATGAGTTTTGGTATGGTGGTAGAAGTTTCGCCGTCGAGTTTTATGGCACATTTTTCGAGGGTCATTTTGGGGGCAAAAGGTCATCCAGTGTCATGGAAATGATAGTGGTGTTGAGATAAAATAAAAGTTAGAACAAGTAAGAAACTACAGTAAACACATTTCTTAGGCAAAAAGATAATATAGTCTTTGGTTTCTGACATAGTTTTCTCCCGACTTTCGGATGGACAGCACAGCAATATTTTATACTTAACCCTTTAACTGCTATAGGCTATGTTGGTCTTAAGTGTTACAATTAACTACAGTGGTGCAAAGGGATATGCCTACAAGATAATGAACCTGTTGTGATTGTTGTTGCATTTTGAGGTGCCCATCATTGCTTATTAGTGCAAATGTGTTAGGTTATAATTATTTTGTCCGGTTGTGGAACTTTGTTCCACTGACAGTCCCTAAACGTGGGTCTGTCAGAGCGGAGCCCTGTCATTTTTTCGGGAAAGCTTGATTTTTAAGAGCTCTATCTCATGGTGCAGTCATATGTTTGTAGATGGCTTCGTTTTCAAGTTAGGAGCCTTTAAAGTGACTTTTACTTCGGCCTTTCATTTACAATATTTTTTTTTTTAAACTCATAGGTACTTAGTTCTACTGACAGTTTCTTAATATGGGGTTGCTGTCATACGGCGGAGCCTGTCCATTTTTTTCGGGACAGCTTATTTTAAAGAGCTTATCTCATGATGCAGTTCATAAATGTAGGTGGCTTCGTTTTCAAGTTACGCACCTTTAAAGTTGAAAACCGCATTAAAAAAAAAAAAAAAAACTTCTTTAAAAAAAATCAATGGCACTAAGGTCATACTGACAGTTCCTTTAAATGTGGAAGCTTGCAATTGATCTTCTAAGACAATATCCATGGATGTATCCCTCTTGAGGAGGTAATACACTGAATGCTCCCTATGTTTTTTTAAATCCCCTGATTCTAATCAAATCTTCCGATTCCAAGATAAAATCTCCTGGATACAAAATCTCAATGTTGGACAGATCTGCAAAGGTCATCCAGGGGTGTTTTTGAGATAACTTAGCTGGCTTTGACGTAGGATATGAGTTTTGGTATGGTGGGAGAGTTTCGCCGTACAAGTTTTGGTGGCATGTTTTCGAGGGGCATTTGGGTCGAAGGTCATCCAGGGGTCGTTATCGGGTAACATGTCTGTGCTTTGTCATATGGATATGAGTTTTGGTATGGTGGTAATAGTTTCGGCCAGACGAGTTTTTGTGTCATTTTTCGAGGTCATTTTTGGGGTCAAAGGTCATCCAGGGGTCGGATTTTATCGTGTAACTTGGGCCGTGCTTTGACGTATGATAATGAGTTTGATATGGTGGTAGAGTTTTGCCGTACCACTTTTGTGCACATTTTCGAGGGTTCATTTTGGGCAGAAGTCATGTAAGGGTCATTATTGGGTAACTTGGTTTTGGTTTTTTCATTCATACCCATGCTTTGACTTATGGATATGAATCACCCAGGGTGCTAATTAGTTCCGAGTACAGTACCTTGGTTTTCTGTTCTGAAAACAATTCCAGTAGACTCTCTAACAGGACGGGTAACTCAGCTAGCGAAGACCCCGCGCAGCGCGGGCTCCACACTAGTATATACAACTTCTGCAAATAAATTACCACCAAACATGCTCAAGGAACTTGTAGGACCCATATAGTTATAACAGTTTGCACTCTAATGACCTAAATGACCTTTGCCCCCCACGTTCAACCTTTGCACATCCATATATTTATACCGGGGGTCTGTCTGTCACTGTGTCTGTCTGACTGCAATATGTTCTCTGAGATCGCAGGATTGCACCTTCCTGCAACTTTGGTGGTTGGGTGCCCCTTGACCTTACGAAACCGAGTCTAGTTGGTTAATTGGATAAAAGGTCATCAGGGGTCATTCAAGTCAAAGGGCTCCAATGGGTAAACTTTTGGTATATTATGTCGAGAGCCTTTGGTGGGCGGGGTCGATTGTTGATGATGAAAAATGTAAAGGTCTCAGGGGTATTCCAAGGTTCAAAGGAACCGCAAAACCCGAGTGTCATTCAATCCAGGTGATCGCAAAACACAGTTATAGCCAAATCCAAGGATCGCCTAGTAGAAATACTATTAAAAAACCACCGTACCATACTCTTATGGTATTACAGAATGAGACCTCTTATGGCAAATATGCCCTTTTGACCGCCAATGACCCACTTGACCCTTTGACCCCAAAATCTAAACATTCTTCCAAGTTAAGTTGTAATAGACACCAACTTGCCTCAAGAAACCACTGGCCAAGACCGTGGGCTATATGTCAATTGACCCGTAATGACCCTACATGACCTTTTTTGACCCCAACAACTGAATCCCTAACCAATCCCAATGAGGATTACTGAATCATTGATGCACTCGTTTACAACACAGGAATCACTAAAAACTTGCTGGATGAAAATCACTGAAATTTTAATACCGCTGTAAATGGTGGAAAAATAGAGGTTGGTAGCCAAATGGGCCCCCCAAAATTGCAGAAATGAAAAAGGAATCCATATGACGTCACACACCACAAACGGTTGCCTTGTATTGCATCATGCTTTCCAATTGACTAGTCAATTCACACATGCATGTTATTGACGCAATGGTATGGCGGTGGTGTGACCGGTTTATCGCTTAGCGCACAAGAATGCAGTTGAGTATTGTATTACATTCTATATGCAGGCCATAAATCATTGATTTGGTGTGTTATTACAGTCCTGGCATTTTTTGTCCTGTTCATATTATGCATTAATTTCAAGATTTCGTTAATAAAATCTCATTTTACGGGTGTGTCTGTGCCATTATGCAGTAGTTTCTTAAATTTTCTTAAAATGCTCTGTCCAGGGTTTCGCAGAGTCCAAGGAAGTTGTTAAGTTTTGGGAAAAAAAATAAAAAAAATAAAAAAAATAAAAAAAATAAAAAAAATTCAGGAATTTTGTTTCAGTTCAGAGAGAGGTAGAAAGAGTACGAATACAAGTGAACAACATAAATGGCATACAGCGAGGAAGAAAGAGAGACATACACATTAGTGATGTCTGTGACTATTTTTGGTGATCAAGCATGGCTTTGTAGACCCAATTACAGTCTGTAGTCATTCAGATTGTTTGACATTTTAAAAATTTTACTTCCCTACTTTGCCCAAAGATAAAATTATTACTGCAGTATAAAACATGCAAAAATAAACCAAAATTATTGGAAAAATATTTTTTTTTTTTTTTTTAAAAGTATTTTTTAAGCTGCTTTAGATTAAAATGTAAGTAAAATAAATTTTCTAGTTTGCAGGAAAGGGTTGTTTAAAATACCAACCCAAATAACGAAACAAGACCAATCAGTAAAACATCAAACTAAGAAAATAAACCACAAAACCAGAACCAAAACACAATTTCCATTGGATAAGTTCTTTTGGGAGGTAGGTCCCAAAAGAGGGAGCATACAGTGTAGAATAATTTTCTAAATCAGACCGCATAGGAGGGAATGAGACCTGTTCAGGGGGATAATGAATTAAAGGGGTTAGCAGCGATTTTGCTGCAAGTGTGAGATTTTGACCACACTCATTGCTCCTGCGGAGCTAGTCATTATATTGAGTACAACCACAAGAGCAGTAGCGATTTATTCCGTAAATGTTATCAAGGCCAAGGATTAGAATTGCAATTGGCACCCCAATCCTCACTGGTCTTGTGGTTAGGTGCGGCCCTCTGATACAGTGGTAGCAGGTTCGAATCTCGCTTACGCCTCTTTTAAAATATTTAAAAAAAATCATTATTTTTTCAGGTTAGAGGGAAAAATTATAAGCCAAAAAGATAAGAAAATTAATCGCGCCATTTGAGGCTAGTGAGGGAGGACCTGCTCCTGGGAGCATGGTTGGTGGTCAAAAACTATCGCGTGCCAATTGCTCACCCGGAACATCATAAAAAAAGAGCGATGGGTGCGTATAAAAATCTGATTTAGGTATCCAAGAACCTTTTCTCCGTAAAATATCCCAGATTTTAAAGAGTGATTACTGTGCCCATGACTGTACAGTTTGCACAAACACCTACATATGATCTTAGTTTATTCTGTTCTGGTGTGCAGCACAATCAGCGTTTAGCATGCATTTTGAGTTGTTCAATGCATGTCAATTTGCGGAAGATGGTTGACAAATTTCTCAAATACTTCATTATTTATTATTTGGTGTTTTTACCACATTAAACATGTTTATGGAAACGACACACTTATCTCTCCAATTTTAAGCTAATTGCATAAATTTCCAAATTTGTTACTACTCTGATTATCGCTATATCCCTTGATATTCCGAAGACAGAGAATTGAGAGTCAAAATAAGGTAAGCTTTGAAAATAGAAAC
Organism: Ophioderma brevispina; assembly: GCA_023653785.1. Classification (NCBI taxonomy): domain Eukaryota; kingdom Metazoa; phylum Echinodermata; class Ophiuroidea; order Amphilepidida; family Ophiodermatidae; genus Ophioderma; species Ophioderma brevispina. Next base: position 922 of record JAMKCH010074369.1, on the reverse strand, counting down.
ACAAGCAATGAGAAACAATAGACAAGGCATCAACATGCAAACATATGAAAGAGTTTAGATGACTAAAAAGATTACCCATTTTTCCCAATTTGCGATATTGGCACAGCGATCTAGTCTCCTATAAGAGAATAATGAAAAGATAGATGTGCTACTTCTGATGATAATTCAAGAGTTTAACTCGGTATGAAAGTAGGGTATTATTAAAGCAGCATTAGCACAACATTTGGTGGCATGCATGAAAATAGTTGTATATGTCTTTTTGAAGGAAACTAGTCATTTGATGTGTTGCAGACCATTAGGGGTATGTTGGCAGTCTAAGTATGTGCACTTTGGTTCAAGTTGATATTAAATTGTACTTCATCATGTGTGATATTTTCTTTATAAAGTCATTGAACACAATGATAGATACCTAAATAGTAGGGATATACTTCAGTCTGTGAATGCACAGAGGTACAGCCAATTCTGATTTTTAAAAAATGAGATGATAACAAAGGAAAGTATGGAAGATCTTGATGGAAACAATGAAAAAGAAGAGATGGCCTTACGGCCTATTTATAAGACGCAAATTGCGTATATCTCAGAACACCTTTGAACTTCAAGTGCGAGACACAATGGAAAAATACTTCTTTTGTCTGGACATGTAGTCTAGGTAAGGTACTTATGTGTAATCATTTCCACTGCATTGACTTGTTAACAAAATAGGACATAGATCACCGGTGTATTGCAGCGCAATGGTCTAGAGGAAGGCAGTGAGGGAATTTGATTCTAGTCGGAAGATAGTGATTCTTTTGTGGATGTTGTATTTTGCCAGTTAGTTTGGTCAGTTTGATTTTCAACCTCTCTGGCCAGTGCAATCAGCGAAACCTCACTAGCAGTGCAATAGAATATCGGCTTGATTCTGAAAGGAAGTCTAACTTTAGAA